>LBNU01031920.1:19623-55668 GCA_014162995.1 Artemisia annua
CTCTCTCTCTCTCTCTCTCTCTCTCTCTCTCTCTCTCTCTCTCTCTCTCTCTCTCTCTCTCTCTCTCTCTCTCTCTCTCTCTCTCTCTCTCTCTCTCTCTCTCTCTCTCTCTCTCTCTCTCTCTCTCTCTCTCTCTCTCTCTCTCTCTCTCTCTCTCTCTCTCTCTCTCTCTCTCTCTCTCTCTCTCTCTCTCTCTCTCTCTCTCTCTCTCTCTCTCTCTCTCTCTCTCTCTCTCTCTCTCTCTCTCTCTCTCTCTCTCTCTCTCTCTCTCTCTCTCTCTCTCTCTCTCTCTCTCTCTCTCTCTCTCTCTCTCTCTCTCTCTCTCTCTCTCTCTCTCTCTCTCTCTCTCTCTCTCTCTCTCTCTCTCTCTCTCTCTCTCTCTCTCTCTCTCTCTGTGTTATAATATCATTTATGGGTTTTGGTTTTTGCAGTGTTTTTGGAGGACAACTTGTTTTACGTCTACCTTCTGGAGTGGTGTAAGTTTGAAGCAAATGTTGTAATTGAAGTCAATATTGTCTTGTTACTTTTTACCGTTTCTCCATTACGATCTTTGCAAGAATTGTCAATCAGTCAGGTGATTGATGATGTTTTGTACATTTGTGCCTTTCTTATTTAGAACACTAATTTTACTCAAGTTATAACATTATGATAGTACTCAGGCTGGTCTATATCTTGTTTATCTATGATTCTTTATATTATTGAATCACTCAGGTTACAAACCTACAGTTAGATTAATTTCATCCATAAAAAGAAAATTAAACACCAGAAAATTTTTTACGCATGTGAAACATTATTCCTTATAGGGTTTAGAATCAAGAATTAAATATACAAATTTGGCATGCTTCAAACCCGGCGTGGAGGCTAGGTGCCTAATTATCGACGCTATCAAATATACCCTTGGATCGACTCGTGCGAGTGTGCAATATGACTGGGTGACTAGACAATCTTGTGTGATGGAAAATGAAGATTTTAACACCTTCACTTGAACCAAAACCCTTGAGACGATGACCCGTGCATACCATAAATCCTTGGTTTAAAGACGTATAAACTAGTAGTAACAACCTTAAAAACTTGGGTTACCCGGCCGGTTTAATCGAGAGCCGTTTGGGTCACCGGAAGCCGATTTTAGGGAAAAAAAATCGGTTGAACTGAGAACGGAAGCTCGACTGGGTCGATGAGAAAACCGAACTATAAAACATTGGTAACAACTATCAATAATATTTATAAATAATTTAAAAAAAAAAAAAAAAAAAAAAAAAAAAAAAAAAAAAAAAAAAAAAAAAAAAAAAAAAAAAAAAAAAAAAAAAAAAAAAAAAAAAAAAAAAAAAAAAAAAAAAAAAAAAAAAAAAAAAAAAAAAAAAAAAACCCTAATGCAGTTGTATAGTTATCACTCCTTAGTAGTTGGTGGTATTAGACTTGGCCAACTTTTTCATTCTTTGTCACAGTTTCCTTTTCATATTCTTATATAAAATTTTCTTTTAACAGCAAATAAAGACTCACTTTTACGTCACATGTGTAATGTGTTTAAAGGACTTAAACCATGAACCTATCATTTGAACACCTGAATTACTGTTTAAAGGACGTAAACCATGAACCTAAAGCAGGGCTTAAACCATGGACCTATTAGTTGAAGAACACCTAAACTACACACTGAGTTCTGTTTTTGAAAGAACATAAAAGAAATGGGAAGAAAACATGAGTTTTTTTTTAGGAGAGAGCAGAAAAGAATAGGAAAGAAAATTTGGCTAAATTTTTTTCTAAAATAATCTTTTCAAAAATGGGAAGTAAGTTCGTAGGAAGCTTATAATAACTATAATTACTTAAAGGGAGGTGATTTAATATAACAAATGATATAACATCATCAGTTACTTCTTCTTTCTCTTCTAATTCGGAAACAGAATCAACAAAATTAAAATATCATTTCCCTCCTCTTCTATTCTACTTTTTTTTTTTTTTTTTTTTTTTTTTTTTTTTTTAATAAAAAAAATCAAGAACATATTCCAGAATGACGTTGAGACAAGAAATTTTTAATAGATTGTATTGACTTTTATAGAAATGTATTTTAGTCAAACAATATTACTTATTTTGTATGTTTTTAATTAAGACCAAAGTTTGATCATTTAGTATAAACTAGACGATTACATACGCATAGCGGCAACGATGTATAGTAACGCTAATTTGTGTGTACAATTTATTTTTACGTATATATAGGTATGTGGTAAGTAAAAGTGAAAAAAGTTAGAGAAAATTGTCTAAAAATACATCGAACTTACCACTTTTTATTATTTTATGCTATGAACTTTTTTTTTTTCCTATTGTTGCATAAACTTTCTTAATCATCCTATTGTATGCATAAACTTTCTTAATCACCCTATTATATGCATCGTTAGTCCTCATTGAGTTAAAATATTTGCATCGTTAGTCCTCATTGACTATAGAGTTAAAATATTTGCATCGTTAGTCCTCATTGAGTTAAAATATTTGCATCGTTAGTCCTCATTGACTATAGAGTTAAAATATTTGCATCGTTAGTCCTCATTGAGTTAAAATATTTGCATCGTTAGTCCTCATTGACCATTTGTACGTTTTTATCGTTTTCGTTCGCTTTTATACGTTTTCATCTCATGTTTTTATCAAATCTTTTGCCACACTTTTTTTATCAAATATTTTGCCACATTTTTTATTCATTTTCGTTTAGGGTTTAGGGTTTAGGGGTTTAGGGTTTAGGGTTTAGGGCCTAAACCCTAAACCCCTAAACCCCTAAACCCTATAGAGTAAAAATATTTGCATTGTTAATTCTCATTGAGTTAAAATATTTGCATCGTTAGTCCTCATTGACTATAGAGTTAAAATATTTGCATCGTTAGTCCTCATTAAGTTAAAATATTTGCATCGTTTTTATCCTAAACCCTTCTGATCCGAATTATTAAAAGTGTAAAACACGAAAGTTATCCGGAATGATGTTTTACATCAAAACTCGTGAGACTTTAACCTAAACCTTAAACCCTAAACCCTTCTGATCCGAATTATTAGTGTTTAGAGTTTAAACCCTAAATCCTAAACGAAAATGAATAAAAAATGTGGCAAAATATTTGATAAAAAAAGTGTGGCAAAAGATTTGATAAAAACATGAGAGATGAAAACGCATAAAAACGGACGAAACTGATAAAAACGTAAGAATGGTCAATGAGGACTAACGATGCAAATATATTAACTCAATGAGGACTAACGATGCAAATATTTTAACTCTATAGTCAATGAGGACTAACGATGCAAATATTTTAACTCAATTAGGACTAACGATGCAAATATTTTAACTCTATAGTCAATGAGGACTAACGATGCAAATATTTTAACTCAGTTAGGACTAACGATGCATACAATAGGGTGATTAAGAAAGTTTATGCATACAATAGGATGATTAAGAAAGTTTATGCATACAATAGGGGAAAAAAAAGTTCATAGCATACAATAGTAAAAAGTGGCAAGTTCGATGTATTTTTAGACAATTTTCCCAAAAAGTTATTAGTGTAAATTGTAATTAAGTATATATACATTTAATAGATTGCATTTCTATTTATAAGTAAGTATTTAGCGTAACAATATTGCAGTTTTTAAGTTTTAAAAAAATGTGTTTTGTATTCACATGTATAAGTTTTTCTAACTTGTGCCATGATGGCACAAACTTAGAAGTGTTAAATGAAGACAACTGTTTCTTTAAATAACTTAATTTTCATATAAAACATGAGTAATTTTGATAAACATTATAAATTTAGAAATTTTTTATATCAACTGACATAAGAATATGTTTAAGTTCATTTAACGCTTCTTAAACCTATACCACCGTGGCAATTTTAATACTCTTAGGGGGTGTTTGGTTGGGGCAATTTCAAAGAAATTGGAAGGATTTGAAATTAAAATGACTTCAATTTTCTTGTTTGGTTAACAATAAAGTAGTGGGCCCAGGAAATTTCATTTCATTTTCTAGTATTAACTAGGTCTCTACCCGGCCGATGGCCAGTTTTCTCAATAGCTGATTAAACTTATAACTATGTTTAAGATTCAATATACAACAATTATATCAGAATCTACAGACTTCGTGATGGATAATATTAAAAGAGTTATGAAAGAATAACGTGATATTTTGGTTACGTGTTTAAGTGTATCATTGTCGAACTCAACCCAATTTACTGCTTAAACTGCATGGTAAACATCCATAAAGGAGTCAAAACAAATGAACCTCAAGACTTGTGTTCTTCATGCATGCTATGCACTAACCACTAAAGACAGATAAACAAAAAGTAAAGTACGATAATTGAATTACATTAATAGGCAATCAATAAACATGTTGCATATGTGGCTCAATTATGATGAAACGTAGTTGATTTCTTTTGTGGTAAGGATTAATATATGATTATGTTCTGACTACATGTTTCATAAACATTCGTGTCAAGAAATCAATTAGATAGCCCGTGAGCATAATAATATTAGAGAATACTATAACATTATTTTATAATAATAAGTTCGCAATTCAGGAAATAAAGATTACTATTAGACTATGATGGATTTTTGGGTCATCTAAATTTGTGTCTGCCATGAAACATCTACGTGAAACATATGTAAAAAAGCTTTTGGCATTTAGGTTTGAGTCTAACACCACAATGATAATCTTGTAAAATATATGTAATATCATGTAATCGTGTTCAAACATATATCAAAGCGTTTCATGGACAATTCCCTTAATAATCAAGATCATATCCGAGGGGCCCAAAGCGAGGTTCCTCGTAAAGGCTTGAAAATTTTAAGACACTATACTAAGTGATAATAGTTATAAAATTTGGTATTTTTCTTAGTATTTTAACTTTTGATTTTGTGTTACATCATTGAGTGTTTGACGATTAGACCGGTCGTAGTAAGGACCATGTCCATGCGTTTTGATCATGGTCCACGTGTAGTCTATTGTTAGTGACCATCATCATTAAGCGGGTGGTGTGACTTTGCATTTGATTTGGTGAAATGTGATGACCGAATGAAAACACACAAGAGAAGGTGAAGGTGTTGAATTGGTGAAGGTGAATATATTGGTTGATTCGGTGATCACTATTACAATTATTTTATGAAAAAGTTGATAGAAGAGAAATAAACTCATGTGCAACTAACATGATAATGGTAAATTTAATTATCATTACACCTAGTCTTAACAGTCGAACAAATTAAACTTTAAGGCTTTATGAAACTTGAGGTACATAACACACACTTTATTAGCTTTATTGTTGACGCTTGGCGCCCGCTACGTTGCGGCGGGAATTTTCCGTGAAACTCTTTTTTAGTTATTTTTTGATTTCTAATGTGCAAAACTAAATGTTTTCTTTTATTTTGCTGTTTTAAGCAGCGTCGTGTTTACGGTCTTTATTTTATCATAAAATGTGCGCAAGAACTTAAATACCCAATACTATTTTATCATAAAATAACTTAAATACCTGATATTGGGCTGCCAGATGGTATTAACTTACATACGTTCATTTGTGTTCTTTACTTATTTATCGATTTCTATGTTTCGAATTTTTTGGTACTAATATAACTAATAAGTACTTAAACACATTATGTGAATACAGTTTTTGGGCCTTGAGATATTGCATCTGTATTACGTATTTTAGCATATTATCACAAAACAATAAGTGACACAATTATATGAACATCAACAAAGAACACATCAAAACAGAAATACATAGTATATCAATACCTCCAATAATTGAACCTCAAACAAAGTCAAAATTATCTATACTGGCAAACTTGCATACACATAGCTGCAGCTAGTTGTATATATATAAATGACCTTTTTATGGTTTGAAATTTTTATATGGACATTGAAAGGGATATTATAAATTTGAAGAAACATAGACAATGTAGAATCCTAAAAACAATGACCTGGCTGACCAACTTCATCTTTACATGGTTCAAAATGGGGCGTTTTTTGGAGCTTGTCAAACCATTATGCCTTGTCTATTATGCTTTTTAGAGCTTGTCAAACCATTACGCCTTGTATATTATGCATTGCGTCTGCGACACATTATGAAATATACTACACGAAACTGACCAACTTCTTAGCACGTTGGTTAATTTAGAATAAGAATCAGATAAATGAAACTATAAGCCAGATTGTATTTGTAAAATTTAATGCATGAAACTTCATAAATTGCTTGTTCAAAAACTAATGTGTTAATGCAATGATATTGTAAGCAGAACTGACGGTATAATCATGCACAAACTCTTAAACAAATATGCACAGAAGAATATGCGGGTTAAACAACATGTTTTGTCTGGGGCTAAAAATCAAGGACGTGCACAAACATTTTCTTTTGTACTCAGTTTTTCGGACAACGTAGCGTAAGATGAGAAATGGTTAACTGAATAATTGACCCACGAAGCTCTTGTTGATGCGTATTGTCCATTTTTGCGACCCAATCTTTTTTCCAACAGCTATTTTTTTAGCGATGCTACATTATTAGGGACACTGTAGGAGAGGCCGATTCATGTAAAGGCCGCCATTTAAAATCTTGTTCCTTCATTCCCATCCTATGATGCAATCACAGTAGCCTAACATTGTTCTAAGTGTAATGAATGTTCAACCAATCCTCTAATTGGTCTTTTTAAAAATTGATGGCAATGATAAACACGCTGACCCAATTTCGCCAAATCGAACATAAATATCAAAAACATATCCCATACCTTCATTAATATCAAATGTCATGAAATTTAGATGAACAGTTGATAATATTTAAAAAAAAATGGCTATATACCCAAGTGTCTTATGTGTGTCAAGTCATAATTAAAATTAATTACTTACGACATTGATATACAATTTATCCCTAGATTAGCAGATTAGTGTTTGGATGAAACTGCTTATCTCCATATATTCGAGTACATAAGCTCTTTAGGGGGTGACCCGCGATTGGTTGTTTTGAACATCCGCTTAAAGAAATAAGTATACCAGCCTTTTTAATTTAAGTAATTTACAAAACTATAAGCATATATATAGTTTTGGCTAAACACTCAAAAATACTCATTTAATTTAATATTCCAAAGTTCAATAAGCAATTAAGCATTTAATTTTACTATAACAATGAGTATCCTGAATGATTTAACTACAACCAAATTAACTTGGCACCTATAGGGGGTGTCTGGGATTTCTTACTTTAAACTATTTGTTTGCTGGAATAAATAAGCAGGTACCAACCTTATAAACTTTAAGTGCTTATTCAACCTAATTTAAGTAAATAGCCAAACACTCAGCTGCTCACTCGCGTTTAAAAAAGTTAAGAAAATTAGTTAACTAACCAATCCCGTACCCCCTTTAATCTCAATTAATACTCAATATCATCATATTAGCCATAAGAACCCAAGTGTTAGTCACGTGGCGGGACTTCAGATAAATTTAATTAGTATGTACCTTATTGATCAAAACGATACATTTTAGCCATAAGAACCTAAGTGTTACTCACGTGGCGGGACTTTTATTTCATATCTTATATTCATAAGAGCACCTGCAAATGTGCTCATCAAATTAGTTGTGGATCAACACGTACAAATGCAAATTAGAAAAGACTGCAGCTTGGATATGCATCATTTAAATACACTTCAAATCAACTCAATAAAACATTATAATCACCTTTTTTCTAGTAGGATTCTAAACAGACTCTTGGAGGCCACAAAAAGTTCACTTTTCATGTCCACCAATCTATTCAAAGATATAGATCACCATTTTCATCAGTGAAAGAGGTGATTACAGTTGAAATATGAGAAGAAACATAAACAAAGGAGTTGAGCAATTACATAACTTTACAGATATGACAAGTAAAACTGAGGTTCGTGTCCAACTTTATAAAAGTTGGAAAACTTATTTTTAAGGAAAACCGTCAAACAAATGATGATCGCTTTACCTAAACTGAACAATTAGCAAGTTGAAACTTAATGTTTTAAAATAAAAATTGCATTGGTCCGACAATATTAATATTCAAGGACCTGCATACGATTCCGGACTTATTCCCCATCATAAGAAAAGGGACAAAAAAATATGAGAGCAAATTAATTGACATAAGAGATCAACACCAAGACTCACTGGCAAATGCAAAAGTTCAACATCAAGAGTCGGGAATTTTAACTCACCACTGCACCCAATGAGAGCTACTGGGACCACTTGTTTTTTTCCTGAGAAAAAAATGTTTTGGTGATTAGTAAGACACAACATGCTTGAAATGAATCAGGATTACTAAATATGACAGAGATACTTAATAGAGAAATAACTATGCATTCAAGTCAAATGACAAGTCCAGAGATCCATTGAAAGCACGATATATAATCAATCCTAAATGATGAAAACCAAAGTTTTTCAAGTTTAATGTATTCCCAGAAATGACCCTTTGCAGATAAATAAATACTGTAAAAGAACATCATTGAATACCTTTCATCAATTGAACGAATGACTATATGCTTTCGACCAACTAAAATCAACTCCACAAACACTGTAAACACAACCACACAAAGTTTACAAGTAACAATAGAAATAAAACAAATTACAAAAAAAGAAAATAAAAAACTTTTGCAAAGCAACTGGCTGCTATATTCCGTGGTAGATGCATATTCTACTAAACTACATCAACATATATTATACCAGAAATCTTTACTTTTATTAGATTGTATAACAAAGTTTCATAAACCCATCAAAAGCACTGGCTGGTAACGTGTTTGCATTAATACAGGTAGTTTTTAAGGTGTGTCAGAACATTCTGACCACCAACCGTTTTCTGTCACCTGAACCGTATACATAGTTTACGTATAAGATTACAAAAGTGTATTTGTATCATTTGAGACTAATTTATTGCAATAAAACGAATTTAAGATATTGCAAGCACTTAAACACACTTAGGGTCAATTTCAACCCACGGGTCACATTTTCAACAAAGTTTACTACTACCCCTTTATACATACTTGAGGTCACTTTCAACCACAGCTCACAGTTTCAACAAAGTTTACCTAGCATGGAATTCAACATGTTTCAATAGAAACATCCTTCTTCTTTGATATTTATAGTGCACTTTGAATGAAAATAGTAACCAAAAAAGGTAAGCAATTTAAATAAGCTATTTACATTTTATTAAAAGGAATAATTATTCACCTACAATATGTAAAAATATGTGCACAAATAAACACAAACACAAGCCTATTTCAATTGTTCAAGTTTACTCTTTCCAATTTTACAAACTATTAAGATATATGATCAAGCCCAAAAACAAACGTTGGAAAGATTTTTAAAAAGACAACATTACCCTTCTGTTGCCAGAAGTGATAAATTGCAGTAATTGAAATCTGTAACCACCCTTTTCTTATTGATACTTAAATCAATATAATAACAATGAAGCAAGCTAATAGGGTAATATTTAATGATCATAATCTCATATTCCTAAAATGAAAATAGATTGGCATCCCTGGAAAGTTAAATTTCTAGAAAACCATATAAGTTGCTCAACAATCTTTGTGGTAGCAACAGTCCCAAACTTACAACCAAAGAAACTCATATGATAATATCAGTATTTATCCATTTTGAACTTTAGCAGCTGAACCCCTAAACACTGCTGACCTATTTGGATATTGGAGTGAGGGTCCAATAGCATACACATGAAAATTGTCGGATGAATAATTCACTTCCAACCAAAACTGAATTGATGTTATAGACATAAATTTTGAGCTCATACCCAAGAATTACCTTTGACTCATACCAACCAACCCATTATGCAATCTCTTCAAGTGGTTGCAAAAGACTGGCAATCATATCAGGTGTAGCAAACAAATCAAAAGAGTAACACTGCTTACCTCTCCCGGCTTTGCCTTCCAATTCGACCAAGCAAATGCTTGGCAATAAGTGTCCATTTCTTACAACAATGCTCTTCAACCAACTCCTTAAAACGATCATCCTCCTGAATCAAATCAAAAGTGGATTACTAACTAACTCTTTTTAACTGAGCAATACAAACTAAATAACTTGTTAAAGTTACATCCAAGAGTATTCCAAAAGATACCTCTTTGATCTAAGGTCCTTTAACACATTTGGGAGTAAGAACTTTTTGCCATCGATGGACGTACTGAACATCTGATCGTCCTGAAATTGATTCTGCTACACAAGATAAGATAAAGGAAACACATATAAGATGCAAAATTTATCTTTTTTAATCAATTGACTTTGCTTGTTATCTCAGGTCTTCAATTATTTTCTTAATACCCAATTAAGACATTTTCAACCTACTCGCAAGTACATTCACTCAATAAACCTGATACATTTTTAGATATGGGTCTTAGAACCTTGTTAATAAATGGCACCTAGGTCCAACTCCAAGAGCAAATGAGCTTAGGAGTAGGCATTTTGAGTTCGGACTTAAATCTGTTTTCTTCAAAGGTTACAAGTAATAACCATACCACACTTAATAGAATACTCGACCTTCAAAAGTAGATAATGCAAAATGCATGAGTTGGGGGAGTTTCGAAATGAGTTGACACCATTTGACGTGCATATCGTAATGGGACGAACTAAAAAAATTTGTCTTTTATATTTTTACAAATTATGAGTGCTTTAATTATGTTTACAGAAAACATAGTTAATAATACAAGTTTTTATTTATGAAACTGATTTAGGAGGTTTTAAGAATTAAAATACTTTGCCAATTCAACCCGATCGGTTAATGGATCAAAATTCCCGTACATTTAAAAGGAATAGAGTTTTAATCAACTACAGTACATGGGAAGAATAGTATATTTACCCGCTGCTATTGTGAATGCATCTGTGACCTTCAGTTATTGTTGATTCACACTTTGAGAAAAAGAGGGAATGAAGGCAACATTGTTTCCTGACAATCAACATATATACAACACTGTGAACATACTATTAACAATGAAAATTCATAATAAACTAAATCGCACTTATTTCAAACAAAAAACAGAAACTTCAAACTTTTATTTATTTTATTTTGATTAACCATTCAATCAAACACTCGCTTTGTATTTGCTTGAATAGACAGATCGATTGAATTTCTTTTGAACAAATCAAAATAAATAGAATTAAAAAGATATGACAATTAACAAAACAAACGTGAAAAATTAAAACCCTAAAACTTACCCAA
Organism: Artemisia annua; assembly: GCA_014162995.1. Taxonomy (NCBI): domain Eukaryota; kingdom Viridiplantae; phylum Streptophyta; class Magnoliopsida; order Asterales; family Asteraceae; genus Artemisia; species Artemisia annua. Next base: position 30,795 of record LBNU01031920.1, read on the forward strand.
AGGAATCTTTAAGAAACACGTTTGATTATTTGATTTAGGGTTGACACTGAATCAGAAATTGATTTTTGACTGGCTAATCTTCTCTTGAAAGCATTTTAAGGATTGACGGTTACTTGGTTACATAAAACATCAGTTATTTTGATCAATTATTTTGTGATCAAGTGGTTAATAGAGAAAAATACACCGAAAGATACTCTCATGTAGACACGTGTATTTTTTTAGTATGTTCTTTAGCTAGAATTGTGACACGTACTTAGTATTTATCTTGATTTAGTGATATGATAGATATATTAATCTTAGAGTAAATTTTTAGTTTCCTTAGTATCTTAAGGGTATATATGTACACGTATAATATCATGATTGTTTTATATCTAATTTGATTGTTATGATGTCATGTGATCTAATATGTTACACGATCAAGTTGACATGTATCTGAAGCATGGAGTGACTAATGAAAAACCCAAGGCTTGTGATCAGCAAGATAACATAGCTTTTGATGGTTGGGCTGAACATATCCCTGCAAGTGTCTCTCACTTTGATAAGTAAATGCAAATGAGACTTTTTTAGAGGTATAATTTGACATAACCGAACAATTAAAGTACTGCAATAGTTTTATATTCATACAATATCGAGGATTACATGACTATTTTGTTACAACTTATTGCAGGTTCAGAAAGACTTCCAAGAGGATTACTTTACGTTGAATACAAATGTAAAAGTTTTATTATATAGAATTTGTATTAAGGACCCGCGATGTATTCGAAAATGCTTATTTAAAAAAAGCAATAATTAGGTAATCAGTTTTAATAGGCAGTCCCAAACATCCATGATTATATGATTTTTTAGGGCTCAAAACAATGATGTCATCATGCCCATTTTATGTGTCTATGTTCATAAATGGCTAAATGTCCACAAAATTTCAGGTTCTGATTCAGATAATATATTCACATCTTGCTAGACTAGACCATTACGTGAACTTCTTGGCCACACTCCTCCTTCTGTCTGTCTGCTGCATTTTCTTTTAATTCTTCTAACTGCAAAAACCTTCTATTGATGAAGTAAAAATTGTATTCTACTGATCACTTTGCTTTAATAAATTTTTTGCTAGCATAAAGATTAGAGGTGGCATTCTGCCCATTTACTTATGAATTTGCTGATTTGGTTTATGTCTTATCGCTAACAGGCCAATCGGGTAAATTTTGAATTTTAGCTTGAAGGAAACGGGTCAAGTTTTGAAAATTTAGCTTTAAATGAGTCAATTATTTTGGTTTTCTATCAATGAGTTATCAATAATGTGTATGGATGATAGACACGTATATGGATTTAGTGATTACATAGTATAAATGTGTATGGATGTGTATATTTGACAGGAAAAAGAGTGGCGAAAGGCAGCATAATTGAAGGGTTGAAAGAAATACAAGAAATGATGAATCTTTGTGGTAAGCACAACATCACATGTGAGACTGAGACGGTTACACCTGCTTAGATTAACGAAGCCTTAACCAGATAAGCCAACTATCATGTCAAGTATCGCTTTGTTATTGACATTGCTGGTAAAAACAATAAATATTGATTTGGCTACAAGTTTTATATGCAAAGTAGTATCGATCTTTTAAGTGGGTTTATACAATGTAATTATTGTATGCTATGATATATAGTATTGGATTTTTAATAGAAACGGATAAGGGACAAAAAATAGTTTATGGGTTAAAATGGCCATTTTGACCAATTGCAATATTGCATCACCTATGTTTCCTCTAAACATTCTGACCCATTAGTCAACCTATTTATAATGCCCTCTTTAAATTTTTGTGGTTGTAAGCTTCGGTTTTTATATTTTTATCATGCAATCACAAAGGATTTTTCAGTTTTGGTTATTTGATATCACATAATAACCTGAAAACTACAAATGATGCAAGGAATAAACTTCCCCATTTGTACCTCAGGGGTATGGATGATTTGGGTGTTCAGACACATTGTAATGCGGTTTATTAAAACTCCTAAATTGTATCTCATGCAACCGTTGTAGCCAAGCATTTGTTGGTTTGTCTACACATGCAAGTAGCACACAGGAATATAGTTTATACCAACAAAATGCGTTAAACAATTGCTTTAGTCAATTCCATTTAAAATTCAAAAGATGATATACAACATATTATATTAGCGTTCTTTGTCTAATTATATAATAATTTTTGGGTATATCTGGATTTCCGACTCGACGTTGCGAGCCGACTAATCTCACAACGACTACCCTTTTGGATATTATAATAGATGAAGTTACAAAAGTGACATATGATAACACAACCACTAATATTTCAGCATAAGATAAAAAATAAATTGATCTAAATTATCAATACTCAAACACAACATGCAGTAGTTAAAGTTTGTACATAAATATGAACTATGTCTATGAAAGTACTATATATAAACTTGTATCACGTACATCAAACATAATTATAAATCAAAATTTAGAATCAGAAATAAAACAAAAAACAAAAATTAAGCTTATAAATAAAAAAATATATATATATTTTGTTGAAAATTTTAGAAATATTTCCGCGCGTGCGCGGGCATTATAACTAGTATATATAAGACAATTATATCATCTTTTATTTGTCCACCTCTCTAAAGATAAAAGAAAAATAAAATACGTGTACATGGAAGAGGATCTTTATATTGTCTATGGCTTGCACAAGTTCACTTTATAAATTATGGACCAGACTTCCGATTTCATTTTAATTTATCATTACGGATATAACTTATCATTCTACTACTTGTACGCGATTCATATGTTTTGCTATATAAACAAACTTTTGTAGCTCGTATAATTCAAATCTTCAAATGAAGTAAACGAGGATCACCATCAAGCCCTTTTGAGAGGTTATACTCAACGTAGTCCTGAACCGTGGTTTCTCTGTACCTCGGCGGGTTGTCATCAGAAAGCAACTCCTTAATCGGACCATACACCTTAGTCGACGGTGCTAGGGAAGTGCTGAAAAAACATGCCACTGACACCCTTGGTCCTTTCTCCTTCGCCACCACTCTATGCTCCACACTCCTTAATTTGTCATTTGAGATCATCTAATCAAAACAATAACAAAATTAGACCCTAATATTTAGTAATTTACTTTACGTAATCAAATACTGAATGTTATGTTGGAACATGAATTTTAAATCAATAAAGAAACGACAAGTAATAATTAAAGAACGTACAAACGATATTAGGTTGAGAATTGTGATGCATCAGTGCATCAGTATCCTAGCTTCACAATATTAGTCCCCGCCACGAGTAATAGATGGGCTAGTGCGCTAGGATTCTTTGAAACATAGGCAAGAATCACTGATCGAGTGGTATGTGTATATCTTAATTTACTTTCATAAGCATACGTAAGTCATCTCATAGTTAAAGTGAATTGGATTTAGAGTCTTTTTTTTTTTCGATGGGACAACTTGTTAAAGTACATTTAATATGTTCTACCAGTAAACATACCTGTAATAGATCTCCAATGTTGATCACGAGCGCACCAGGAGTAGGAGGCACATCAATCCATTGATTTTCATGAAGTACTTCAAGCCCTCCGGTATCATCTTGCAAAAGCACCGTAAGAAATCCATCATCGGTGTGTTTAGTAGTACCCATGGTTAATTCAGGTTGCGGACAAGTAGGATAAAAATGTCCGACAAACGCAAGCCCCTTATCACATTCCATATCTCCCAAGTGATGCGTTTCTAGCCCCAATGCCTCGGAGATAAATCCAAACAATAACTTACCAAGTTTCAATACTCGACTAGAGTACTCAATTTGAATATCTCTACAAACAACAGGCAAATCTTCGGGCTTCGGAGGTGATGGAGCCATAAATGAAATGAATGAGTCCCTCCAGTTGGCAACTGGCGAAGAGTACAGATCAATATTGCTGTTATACACAAAGGCTTTGGAAACATCTCTAGTGTAAAACTGTTTCTTAACTTCAACATCTTGTTCATAAAAGCTACGGACACCTTGAAGCATTTCATTCATTATGCTTATAGGGATTCCATGATTCACTACTTGAAAGAATCCTAGATTCTCTGAGGCCGTACGGATGCTCTCCACGATCAATGCTCGATTGGTGGATGCAAGGTCAATAAGAGGAATATGGAACGAGGTAGTACTTTTGGGGAAGGGTTCCGGGGGACTGATGAACATGCGAGGGATTTCTTGGATTCCAGCATCGACTAGGCCTTGGACTCCTGTTTTTGTTTCGTCAAATGCTTTGATTTCGGATGCTCGGTCATAGGTAGAGATGATTAAAGGCGTGATGGTAGCCATTGTTGTGATGAAGATTGTATGCTGATTTGTTCTTACTATTTAAATGGAAATGTAAAGTCAGCGTACTGCTAGCAGCCACTCATTAGTAATCGTCATGTGTGATTAGATCTTTTACTTTGAACAATGATTAAAATCAATCGTCATGTGTGACAACATATGGATATTCATTTTATTTCATTTTTTGGTGAAGATGTCGTGAGAACAAGTCAGCAGAAATACAAACATCGATCACAAAAACGTTGGCCTGAGGGATTATTTTTGGTATTAATTTACTACGGAGTATTTTAGTTGTAATAAACGAATAGTAACATTGACGAAAGGGAGATGATTTGCACACTTAATAAATTATTGTGACACTTTAATTTAGGAGTAGAGTTATATTAAATATCAAACTTTTCTAACGTACCAAGGGACTCATCCCCACCATCCATCTAAAAAGAAATCAATGGTTGAGATTAAAAGCATTTAATATTTCACCCATTTTTTATAATTTAAATATCTCTTAAACCGTTAATCGTTAAGCGAAAGTAATTATACCATCACGATGAGCATTTAATTATCTTTCTATAGATATGCATTGTGATATACTTTCGACAAAAAAAAAAAAAAAAAAATCGTTTTTTTCACGTTTTTTTTCGTGGCCGAAAAATATCATATGTGATAAATCATATATGATATATCATATATGATATTGCATATCATATATGATATATCATATATGATTTTTTCGGCTACGAAAAAAAACGTGAAAATAACGAAAAATTTTTTTTTGTCAAAAGTATATCACAATGCATATCTATAGAAAGATAATTAAATGCTCGTCGTAACGGTATATTTTTTTTCGCTTAACGATTAACGGTTTGAAAGATATTAATATTTGAAAAAAAAATGATGAAAGTGGGTTTTTTAAATTGTTAGGATTAATCTCATCCATTAGATCAAATAAAGATGGAGAGAAGATGGAGGGTGGTGATTAGTCCCTTTGTATGTAAAAGAAGTTTGGTCCTCAAATGATCTTAAATCTTAATTTAGTGTGTTTGGACATTTATATCCTCACAGTTATCCTTATATTTTCACCCATGTGAGGGTATAAATGTTCAAAGCACACTAAATTGGAGTGTCCCAATCAATTGGGAGAGTGTGCAAATCATCTCCCTTGACCAAAGCGTAATATACAATTCTAAAAAGGATTGAGATTCTCTCATGTTCCATTTGAACATGAGAGGTCATGTTAGTTACTTTTTTTCCCACAGTGATTAATTTATAAAATAGTGGTCTCACAAAAATTAATTTGTTTATTTTTCTTCACTCACATAAATTTTAACATTACCTCTCATGTTTAAATGAAACATGAAAGGATCTTAATCCATAAAGAAACTTTTGTAGCTCGTATAACTCAAATCTTCAAATAATGTAAACGAGGAACACCATCAGGCCCTTTTGAGAAGGAATACTCAACGAAGTCCTGAACTGTGGTTTCTCTGTACCCCGGTGGGTTGTCATCAGAAAGCAACTCCTTAATTGGACCATACACCTTTGTCGACGGTGCTAGGGAAGTGCTGAAAAAACATGCCACTGACACCCTTGGTCCTTTCTCATTCGCCACTACTCTATGCTCCACACTCCTTAATTTGTCATTTGAGATCATCTGATTAAAACAATTACAAAATTAGGACATAATGTGTACTTTCCGTAATCAAATCAACTGAATGTTAAGTGGGAACATGAATTTTAAATCAATAAATAAAAGGGTGAAGTATAAAGATACGCAACAAATTTTTCAGAAAGAACAAAATACGTAACTTACTAAATCTATTACTCCCTCCGTCCCATATTAAGTGTCCACAATGGAATCTTGGGATGTCCCAAATTAAGTCTCTATATTGTATTCCAACTAATGAGATGAGACTTTAGTGGGTAAAAATGATATTTGATTGGTGGAGAGTATAATTAGTGAAATTTTCTAAACTTTGTGCATTTTAAAAGTGGCTACTTACAATGGGACGGAGGGAGTACTATTATCACTAAAATACTTTCAAATTTTGAACGATATACGCAATATTGATCGGGAGGTGACCTATTTGACCGGTTATCACTTAGAAAAGTTACAGTAATGGTCCTTGTGTTTTGTGTTGACTTTCACTGGTCGTCCCTTGACTTTTTTTTCCAGTTATAAAAGTTACAGTAATTGTCCTTTTGGCTTGCATTGACTTTCACCTTTAGACTCTTGACTTTTTTTCACCTTTTTTTTTTTTCATTTATTCATACACCAATTTTTGTTACACTTAATATACTTCTTTTTACCCTTATTCATACACTAATTTTTTTACACTTACTACACTTTTTTTTACAATTATTCACAGACTTTTTTTTAACACTTATTATTCTTCTTTTTCCCACTTATTCAAGCACTGATTTTTTTACACTTATTCACGCACTAGTTTTTTTTTAACACTTGTTATACTTCTTTTTACCACTTATTAATACAAATTTTTTTTACAGTCGTTACACTTTTTTGACACTAGTATTTTTTACACTTATTCACACACTATTTTTTTTTCAACTTATCACACTTTTTTTTGCACTAATTTTTTTTTTTTTTTTTTTTTTTTTTTTTTTTTTTTTTTTTTTTTTTTTTTTTTTTTTTTTTTTTTATCTTTTGTTTTATTTATTTCTTTTTCTCTTATAAAAATGATCTCTACTTTTTTTTAACACTTATTATACTTATACTTTACGCAACTTTTAAAAAATTCTTTTCATGAAAAAAATTCTAAAAGTTTCATTATTCTTATACTTATACTTTACACCCCTCATGTGACTTATATTTCTTAAAAATATTTTTTTTTTTTCTAAACGTTGTTTTAAAGTATAAGTATAATAAGTGTAAAAGTGAGGAAACTAATATTAATATNGATAAAAGCCTAGCTCGGCTTGAAAAAAAAAAAGGTAATTTCTAAATGTTGAGTTAAAGTATAAGCACAATAAGTTTCAAAAAAAAATTAGTGTCCTTTTTCTAAGTGGTAAAAAATTAGTGTATGAATTAATGTAAAAAGTAAAAAATAAAATAGTGTAAATAGATTTTTAAAAAAGAAAAAATGGTGTATGAATAAGTGTAAAAAAATAGTGTGGGAATAAGTGTAAAAAAGTATAATAAGTGTAAAAAAAAATATTAGTGTTTGAATAAGTGGTAAAAAGAAGTATAATAAGGGTGATAAGTGTAAAAAAAATATTGTGTGAATAAGTGTAAAAAAATTATTATATAAATAAGTGGTAAAACGAAGTATATTAATTGTTAAAAAGAAAAAGAAAAAAAATGTATAAATAAATGAAAAAAGAAGTGAAAAAAAAGTCGAGGACTAAATGTGAAAGTCAACACAAACTACAAGAACCATTACCGTAACTTTTATAACCGGGAAAAAAATCAAGAGACGATCGGTGAAAGTAAGCGCAAACCACAAGGACCATTACTGTTAACTTTTCTAAGTGATAACCGGTCAAACATGTCACTTTTCGGTCAATATTGCGTATATTTTCAAAATTTGAAGGTATTTTAGGGAACTGGTAATAGATTTAGTTGGTTACGTATTTCGTTCTTTTTGAAAAAGTTTGTTGCGTATCATTAAAGTGAATTGGATTTTGAGTCTTTTTTTCGATGGGACAACTTCTTAAAACACATTTAATATGTTCTACCAGTAAACATACCTGTAATAGATCTCCAATGTTGATCACGAGCGCACCAGGAGTAGGAGGCACATCAATCCATTGATTTTCATGAAGTACTTCAAGCCCTCCGATATCATCTTGCAAAAGCACCGTAAGAAATTCAATATCGGTGTGTTTAGTAGCACCCATGGTTAATTCAGGTTGCGGACAAGCAGGATAAATATGTGCAACAAACGTAAGCCCCTTATCACACTCCATATCTCCCAAATGATGTGTTTCCAGCCCCAACGCCTCGGAGATAAATCCAAACAATGACTCACCAAGTTTCAACACTCGACTAGAGTAGTCAATTTGAATATCTCTACAAACAACAGGTAAATCTTCGGGCTTCGGAGGTGATGGAGCCATAAATGAAAAGAATGTGTCCCTCCAGTTGGCAGCTGGCGAAGAGTACAGATTAAAATTACTGTTATACACAAAGGCTTTGGAAGCATCTCTAGTGTAAAACTGTTTCTTAACTTCAACATCTTGTTCATAAAATCTACGAACACCTCGAAGTGTTTCGTTCATTATACATATAGGGATTCCATGATTCACTACTTGAAAAAATCCTAGATTCTCTGAGGCCTTACGGATGCTCTCCACGATCAATGCTCGATTGGTGGATGCAAGGTCTATAAGAGGAATATCGAACGAGGTAGTACTTTTGGGGATGGGTTCTGGAGGATTGATGAAAATGCGAGGGATTTGTTGGATTGCAGCATCAACTAGGCCTTGGACTCCTGTTTTTGTTTCATCGAATGCTTTGATTTCGGATGCTCGATCATAGGATGAGGTGATTAAAGGCGTGATGGTAGCCATTGCTGTGATGAAGATTTTATGCTGATTTGTTCTACTATAAATGGAAATGTAAAGTCAACGTAGCAGCCACTCATTATTGTTATCGATCTTTAACTTTATTAAATGATTAAAATCGATCGTCATGTGTGACAAAATATGGATAATATTTCTTTTGGAGTAATTCAACGTGATAATATTTCATGATATGGAGTTATGGACCGTAGGACCTTTTCAACCAAAATTTGGTCCCAAACAATATCTTTGTTTAGGGTGGTGGCAGTCATGATTCTATACCTCTCCTGCCTCACCACCCACCAATAATATCATTCCACCTCATTCATGCCTCTCTCATGTTTCACTATAGTTTTTTAGTGGCAACCATGAGTCCATGATTCCATGTCTCACCTAATTTTATTCCACCTCATTAAATGTTCCAACGACTACTTTTTTTGTCTCCATACTCCATGCCTCAACGGCAATGTTTGCCGAATTGCCCATGCCAATTTCATGCCGAATTGGTGGCAATGGTGTTGCCGCTCGGCATCACCTCATGTCGAATCATACCGAAGACCATTGCCACCACCCTTAGCATGCCAAATTTATTGAGACGCGTCAATGTTTGGTTTAATTCAGAGCCATCTAAGTATGATTTGAATATAAAATAAACTAAGTATAAATTATGTCTCTGAATGAATGAACATTTAAGGAGTCATCTTTAGAGTTCATCAAATACTGAGAAACTCTCACCACTTCCTGCGGCAGTGAGTGATTACTATAACTGACTAGCTCCCCTTGATCTCCTCAACAAATCAAAGACATTATAAACTTAGATATTTAAGAAAAATATCTATAAGCGCGTCTGAAAGTTAGGAGGAAACTTTCTTGAGAAAATAAGTATAAAGGTACTTATTATAAAAAGTCAAAGAAGTACAAGAGTTAGTAGAAAGGGGCAAACATTTGTTAACAATGTTTCCTAAAGTGGGATTAGACACATTTTAAAAATAGGATCATTTAATGCAATAAGGTAGCAGTATACTTTAAAGTTCGATGTTTGACATATCGTTATTAACCCACGGGTAACTACCTCGTATTCTACCTATAAAAAAGAATGTCTCAAATGAGTAAATGTCATCTCATGCAATTAATGTGATACACATTCACGAGAGCATTTACTACTCCAAATAACTAAGTCCCTGAATCCATTCAGACATAGTTCTTACTTAAACACCCGCTTTGGTTAGTGTTAAAATTACTCGGGAGACACTACATATTGTCATTAAACTTAGATTGTTATTTCGCATACATTCTTAGTAAATTATTTTATTCATTTCTAATAACAATTTAAACGTTGAAAAACACTTGTTAATTTCTTTCTTACTTGTTATCTTGTTAAGCATTTTTATACTTTATTAAGCATGGAAGTTGGTTAGTTAACTTCGTTAATATTTGTAAAGAACTAAAAGAAACAACAAGTGGTGTCATAGAGGTTTGATTTCTTAAACTTCTTTCATAAAACAGTTAAAAAATTAAAAAATCAAGATCGTACCATGTCTACTAAAGTACCGCAACTAGTTGATCCAAAGGGATGTGTTTGTTTAGAATGCCCCTAAACTAGAAGTTGCAAGATTTATAAAATGGAAAAAGATAATGCTATATAATCTTGTTGGAAATGAACCTTACCTTATTAAATGTCTTGAGGATGGTCCATTTGTTTCAAAGACAACAACAAATCTCCTAAAACATGAAGGCCAATGGTCAAATTATGAGAGGAGGATGGTCAATCAAGACCATCGCCTTAAAAGTATGATCATATCATCTCTACCAGATGATGTGATGAAATCAGTCAATTGATGTCCCACTATCGAACAAGTGTGAAAAAAGAGTAGAATGGCCATTTCGTATTTTAGTTAAAATTTAGAGAATGAGCTTTTTGGATATTTTTTTGAAACGTGAACACTTTGGTCAAATAAAACTTACGTAGTGTTTGGTATGCTGTAATCAAAGTGAGAATGGAAAATGTTATTACGGTAGAATGAAAAAATCTTGTTTGTTTACACATTTACAACGTAATGATTCATTGCAAGGAATGACTCATTACACCATTTTCATTCCTTAGGGGTCCCCTCCTTTTTTTCCATTACATCTTGTAATGGAATGAAAATTACAAAAAATTCCATCATTAACTAACCACATTAAATCAACTTCCTATAATCAATGGCCATTTTAATCTTTTTTTATCGATTCCATTACGTCTATCTTACCAACCAAACATGAGTAATAACATTAAGGAATCATTACACTGTATCATTTATTCCATTACATCGTTTATTCCATTCATTTGATATTTCATTCCTTCCTACCAAACGAACCCTTAATCCTAAGTTTTTTACGTCAAACTTATTGGAAAAATGTTACTCCTATGTTTATAATATTAAGAAACAAATATATTGTATAGCATATCTAGAGCTTATCTTACTAGAAAATGCAAAAAAATTATCTATCATTGTTATTGCTTAAAATTATAGTAATTAATAAAAAAAAAAATTAAAAATAATAATAAAAATAAATGTAACTTAATAATATTTGCTTGTCGCAAAATATAGCCACAGGGTACCCGCAGCCACATCGCGCAAATATCCTGCCAGTATATATTATGATGCATCTAAAAGATTAATGATGTGTCTAATTTTTAATCTTCTAAAATTAATATATATATTAAATAGAAACAAAAACGATGTCACTCCACTATTCCCGCTACAGTGTTTTTTTTTCGGCCTGCTAACGTGATAAAGCCCAGTCCATAGCCTGTTGGTTAACCCAACAAAGCTTCCACCGCCTTTAAAAAATCTAACACACTAACTAGAATCTTCGGGAGTAATCTTTATCACAGACACATGTGCGAATGATTGGTTTAGAACATCAACAAGTGATTCGATAGATAGTACGTATATACGAGTAGATGAGACCTTTAGCCCGGAAATAGCTAACGAGGTCAAACTACATATACCGGGAGTATGTGATATCCTCGGGTCGTGTCCGTGTGAGGTGTGAAATGCGAAGTCGAAAACCATTTTGTGATCGGGTGATTTGAATGGGAATAAATGAGAGATTGAGATTTCTAAACTAATTGCAACAAATAACAATAAAAAACAATGCAAATAAACAAGAAATGTAAGCACATAAATCAGAAATAAACTTAAACGTAATCTAAATCTAAAACGTAACGCGTAAACTTAAAAACATAACTTGAACGGAAAATACCTAAATTAAACTACGATTTTGAAATTAGAAATGAAAAACTATTTAAAAACTTGTAAAAGAAAACTATTTAATTACCTAAATTAAGCTCTAACAGTCTTAATAAGCCAAAGGGAGAAAACTTTTATAAAAGATTAATTGTGCAAGACTATGTTGAAAAAGTTCCTATGGCTCGTTGGTTTGTGTTGTGTGCAATGTGTCTGTGATGTTTTGATTATCCAGGTTCGAATCCCACAAACACCCATTTTTTATTTTATTTATTTATTTATTTATTTTTTGTTTTTCTTGAAAACTTTAAAGAGCAAAAATGAAAAACACTAATGACTTTTTGTGAAAACAAATCTTCTAAAACTAATAAACAAGCTGAGATGGGTGGCTTATGGCTTATCAGACCAAATCACATGAACAAACAAACACACCTTAACTGTTGGGAGCTTAACTGATTTGATTCAAAAAGCTTTTATGAGCACACCTAAATAAGCTTACTAAGTAACTTAAATAACCTAAATATACTACACTAAAACTAAAATAGCAGTAGTAGCAGCAACTAAGCATAATTAAGTAAAAGAGAACAATCAAGCAAACATACATACAAAGCAGCCTAAACATGTAATTTAGAGCTAAAAAGAAAGCTAACTATAAGCTATACTAAGGGGAAACAAGCAAAATGGCATAGGGGAGATCCTAATAACCTAAGGGGAGCATGATAGGCAGTGTTAAGCAATCTAAAAGCACCTAAAAGCACTTAACTGGCAAAGGCATACTACGGGCTGCAAAATGGGTTTAAAAAATGACTAGAGGAGCTACTTTAGGCAGTAAAAAAAAAAATAAAAATAAATTAAAAATACTGGCAACTAGAATACCTACTAAAGAAGATACGTACCAATTTTTAGAGCAAAAGACCTAAAATTAAAGAAATTACAAATCAAAAACTGTTGGCTGTTGGGATGATTTTTTGACAGCAAAAATGGGTAAAAAGAATGGGTAAAAATGGGTTAAAATGGAAATTGGCACCTATGAACCACTAATACCAGATCTTAGGGACTTATACTAACCTAATTGGAACTAAAATGAAGCAATGTAAACAACTAACAAGGCCTAAAACTAAATCTACCCTAGTTATATCTAAAAAGCAGTTGCGAATAAATTTTTTGGAAAAAACAATCTAAAATCTTTAAACCTTTTGGAAAGTGAAGAATTTTGATTAAAAACTAGCTAATGCTATTAACTAAAGCTGGTTGAAAGAAGAAAATGGGTCAAAACAGTTTTTACGCTCAAAAGAAGTGTTATGCCAAACACTCCCTAATGGGGTACATGTTGGGATTTTGAAAGGAAAACGAGTTTTTATGAAAACCAAAGCTCACAGAAAGCTTATGTGAGCTAAATGAAACAGTAGAAAACTAAAAATTTAGAACTTGAATGGTAGAAAGCAATGAAAGTAAAATTAAGGCAGTGAGTAAAAAAAACTTGGAAATTTTATAATCTTGAAATTAAAAGTACAATGTTGAATCTAAAATCTGAAACTACATCATTAAACTAAAGCTAAATTAATTTCCTATTCCTAAATCCTACTACTAATCCTACTCCTAATACTACCTACTGCCTTATAAATGGCATACAAGAGTCATACTTATACTAGGAAAAGATAACGCTAAGGGTCTTCTTTCTTGTCCTCTTCTGATGTGTTAGTTTTGTGAGAGTAAACATTGGACCAAGCTTTGTGTTTCTTTTGACCCTTTCTCAGCCATTCGATTGCCTTGGCCTCCAATCCTATTAACCACAGCATTAGGATCAATTTTGTGCCTTGGAGGATTGCCAACGTGGTTGTCTTCTTGTGAAGGAGGAGGGGGGACCTTGGTGAGCTGGAGGGAAGCATGTAAGTACCAATTTTTAGATCAAAAGACCTAAAATTAAAGAAATTAAAAATCAAAAACTGTTGGCTGTTGGGATGATTTTTTGACAGCAAAAATGGGTAAAAAGAATGGGTAAAAATGGGTTAAAATGGAAATTGGCACCTATGAACCACTAATACCAGATCTTAGGGACTTATACTAACCTAATTGGAACTAAAATGAAGCAATGTAAACAACTAACAAGGCCTAAAACTAAATCTACCCTAGTTATATCTAAAAAGCAGTTGCGAATAAATTTTTTGGAAAAAACAATCTAAAATCTTTAAACCTTTTGGAAAGTGAAGAATTTTGATTAAAAACTACCTAATGCTATTAACTAAAGCTGGTTGAAAGAAGAAAATGGGTCAAAACAGTTTTTACGCTCAAAAGAAGTGTTATGCCAAACACTCCCTAATGGGGTACATGTTGGGATTTTGAAAGGAAAACGAGTTTTTATGAAAACCAAAGCTCACAGAAAGCTTATGTGAGCTAAATGAAACAGTAGAAAACTAAAAATTTAGAACTTGAATGGTAGAAAGCAATGAAAGTAAAATTAAGGCAGTGAGTAAAAAAAACTTGGAAATTTTATAATCTTGAAATTAAAAGTACAATGTTGAATCTAAAAGCTGAAACTACATCATTAAACTAAAGCTAAATTAATTTCCTATTCCGAAATCCTACTACTAATCCTACTCCTAATACTACCTACTGCCTTATAAATGGCATACAAGAGTCATACTTATACTAGGAAAAGATAATGCTAAGGGTCTTCTTTCTTGTCCTCTTCTGATGTGTTAGTTTTGTGAGAGTAAACATTGGACCAATCTTTGTGTTTCTTTTGACCCTTTCTCAGCCATTCGATTGCCTTGGCCTCCAATCCTATTAACCACAGCCTTAGGATCAATTTTGTGCCTTGGAGGATTGCCAACGTGGCTGTCTTCTTGTGAAGGAGGAGGGGGGACCTTGGTGAGCTGGAGGGAAGCATGTGAAGATGTTTTGTCTGGTTTTGTGGGAAGGAAAGGGACAGGGGTTTTGGCGGGTAAAGATAACAGGGTGTGAGTTTTGTTAGTTTGACTGGAAAAGTTAAGGGTCCAAGGTGTTACGGGTTGATTGTTTTGTCTGTTGGTTTGGGTTGTATAGTAGTGGGCTGAGTTTTAGTATGTAGGATTGGGGTGTTAGTATTAGTTTTAGGATTAGTAAAAAATGAGTTTAAGTTTAGCCGTTTAGGTTGTTATTAGGATTAGTGAAAGGTAAAAACTGATTTTGTACAAAAAAATATTTGTAGTTTTTTTTTTTTTTTTTTTTTTTTTTTNAGAAGTCAAAACGGGGTGAACTTGGCAACATAATAAATCTTGTGATCCTTTCATTACTTTATATGATTGGATTGCTAGGGACTAGCAATTGCTTAGTGTGGGGGATTTGATATGTGCTAATTTACACATACCTTTGACCTTATTTGACGGACAAAAAATGACCAAAAAACACCGAAAATGACCATATAATGTCACAAATATCCTTGGATGTGTTTTTGTGTGTTTCAGGTACAAATGGATTGAAAACAAGGCAAAAGTGAGCAAAAACAGAGCTTGGATGGGAAAGGGAGATAAATGGAGCATTACCGGATCGACTCAGACACGTTTTTAAGAGAACGAAGAAAAAGACAAAAAGTCAACGCAAAAGTCAATCCCGGGACATGTGATGAGGGGTGAGCTTGGAAAACCACACAAAACCCAAATTTACCCTTTTACCCTTGACCAAAACCCAAAAATTACCATTTTACACTTTTACCCGAGACTTAATTTCTAAATCATTTTCAAAAACATAACTCAAAACCTTTTTCCAAATCATTTTCAAAAACCAAAAACCATTTTCAAAATAAAAACCAAAACATTTTTTGACAAACTTTTTATTATTTTGTTAAAACTTTTATTAAGTTTACTTTTTACATTATTATTAAAAAAAAAAAAAAAAAAAAAAAAAAAAAAAACTCAAATATTTTTTTGTACAAAATCAGTTTTTACCCTTTCACTAATCCTAATAACAACCTAAACGGCTAAACTTAACTCAATAATGTAAAAAGTAAACTTAATAAAAGTTTTAACAAAATAATAAAAAGTTTTGTCAAAAAATGTTTTTGGTTTTTATTTTTGAAAATGGTTTTTGGTTTTTGAAAATGATTTTGGAAAAAGGTTTTGAGTTATGTTTTTGAAAATGATTTAGAAATTAAGTCTCGGGGTAAAAAGTGTAAAATGGTAATTTTTGGGTTTTGGTCAAGGGTAAAAGGGTAAATTTGGGTTTTGTGTGGTTTTCCAAGCTCACCCCCTCATCACATGTCCTGGGATTGACTTTTGCGTTGACTTTTTGTCTTTTTCTTCGTTTCTCTTCAAAAACGTGTCGAGTCGATCCGGTAATGCTCCATTTATCTCCGCTTTCCCATCCAAGCTCTGTTTTGCTCACTTTTGCCTTGTTTTCAATCCATTTGTACCTGAAACACACAAAAACACATTCCAAGGATATTTGTGACATTATATGGTCATTTTCGGGTGTTTTTGGTCATTTTTGTCCGTCAAATAAGGTCAAAGGTATGTGTAAATAGGCACATATCAAATCCCCCACACTAAGCAATTGCTAGTCCCTAGCAATCCAATCATATAAAGTAATGAAAGGATCACAAGATTTATTATGTTGCCAAGTTCACCCCGTTTTGACTTCTTATTCCAATCGACTTAACTTAAACGATAACAAAATTAAATATCATGCTTCATTTACAAAAGATGGCATCATGGAACGGGATTCACACAAACTGGGTGTCTCTAGGGAATTGTAATCGTCATCCTCTTTTTATTACTTCCCAAAATAAGTCTAAAACTCTTGTGCTAACGTTTTGGTAAAATGCTAACACTACTTATATTAGTAATCTATGTAAGTCGAGACTTAACTTTTCACTCCCACAATAATTATTAGGTTAGGTGTGTGTGTGCTTGTTTTCAAAATTTTGACCGGAAAAATCGACACTTATTAGGGTTGTTATTTATCTAAGTTAATATTAATTCACCGGAAACCACGAAATTTAAGGATCGAAAGGGCCTTTTCCATGTAGCGGCTTTCTTCTCGGCACATCCCAAACCAGACGGTTTTAGGTGACCGGGCTTTTGACACCTCTCAGAGAATAGTACCGGAATCAGCGGGAATTCGATTCCAAAGATTTACGAAGCTACCGCTAAAGTAATATTAAGCTTAAATAGACAACAACCGACGATGATTTAGAAATTAGAGATTCAAAGATGAGATCACTCCATGTGACGACTTTCTTCTCAGCTTGTCCTTAGTAAACTTAGGAGGCTAGGTTTTCACCCTCGAGAATAGTATCGGAGCTCACGGGGTCTTTGAAGTAAACAATTTCCAAATCAAAGTCCAACTTTTAGACACTTTTGACGAATACTAGTTCAACTTCCGATTTAAATTTAAGAAAAAGCAAGTTTCGCACATTTATTCATAAGCAACATAAATAACATAAACATTTTTATTCATTCAACATACATTTTTTTTTTCATTTTTTTTCACTTGCTAACGGAGCTTCACGGGGAAATTCCAAGACCTTACATCTTGAGGAAATAAGGATCCAAGGACCGATCTCGAACCGCAGCTTATTTCATACTTAAAACTATAACTTTTGCAACTTTCAAGCAACGTCTGACTTTCATTTTGCATTCTTATTCAGATTTTAAGAAAGTATGCTTGTTCCAAAATTTAAATAAAAATTTGAACTAGTACTCTGTATCAAAATTGTATAAAAATTTATTTTGCTTAACAAAACGGTTTTTAACGTTCAAAAGCTTGAAAAGAAGCACGTTATTAAGTCAAATTAGGAGCTTCTGGGAGGAAAAGCCATAGATTACTTACATAAGCTCTAAAGAGAACCAACTACTCCACGCTTAGCATTTTCATTTGCACAATTCGTAAAAACTTAGCCTAAACGTTAAGGGTAGCAGCTAGATCAACACTCTAGCAGAGTCGGGATTCCCCTTGTTCTAGCCTAATCAAGTCTAAACTTTCACTAATACCGAGGTATTAATGTATAGCAAATTATTATTTATTGTGCATAGCACTTCTTTTTCATGCAATTTTTAACTTAAATACGGTAAAAATTTTAAAATTTTGGTCAAAACGGGGGTACTAGGGACTAGTAGGTACAACATGTGAAAATTTTTAAAATTTAGGTCAAATTCGCAAGAATCCCCCCCCCCCCACACTTAAAATTGAATATTGCCCTCAATATTCAACGCACCGGCACTTAGCCGAAACAATTGAACGGAAAAAGGTAATACTACTAGCTAAGTGTGGAAACGAATTCTCGTTTTCACACGAAGGATTAATAAGATATCCCTGGGTAAACATTAGAAACAAAGATCGGATATTGGGCGGTTGGATTGAAAACAAGCGCGTCAATCATCACGATCTAAGGGAATCCTGAAAACAAAGACAAATAACACACAAGAAGGCAAACAAGTAGAGGAAACTCCCCCACACTTAGTTGTTAGAAATATAGAAAGAAGATAGAATGATAAGCATGGGTTGCCACCCACGAAGCGCTTTGTTTTTGTTAACCGAGTCACGGGCTTGACTCGACCCCGAATTCATTCGTCCTTGGGGAAGCAAGAGGTGAAAAACAAAATCTCCATCGGACTTTCATTCAAGGTGTTTGGATAAACATTGAAGTGCGTGAAAGTTCCACTCCGATGAGATACACCCGGCTCAAAAGAAGAAATTGAGATACCGGGGTCAAAGATGGTGTCCTCACTCCCGAAGGAATGAAGGAGAAGAGGAGAAGTGATATGTATTAAATTACATATCTTTTATTTACCAATTTAAGATCAAAAAAAGACCAAAAATGCTAACAAATGCCAAAGATATATGTGTTTTTGCGTTTCTGATTGTGCAGGTAAGGATATTGCAAAAATGGACTCGAATCACACAAAAACGATCAAGAACGAGCACGGGATTGGAAAAGGATCAAAAGCCGGAGCTGAGGAAGCATTTTTCATACTTGAAGCTCAAAGTGTCAATATTAGTCCTTGAAGAATCAGAGATTTACAAGATTAGCCCTTGGATATATTTTTCAGATTTGACATATTTGGTCCCTAAACTATTCAAAGTTGCAAATTTGGTCCTTGTTACTTATTTATACTAAGCTGCAAATCCATAAACCCAAAAATAACCCAAGACCACAAGCCCATTACCTTTTATTATATCCGGTCCAATCCCTTTAACCCAATTGAGCCCAATTCCTACTCTTATAATAAAACCCGGTTCACAAAAATAAATATATATAAAAAAAATAAACGCGCCTAAACACTTTTCCCCAATTCTCCCAAACACCCGGTCCAAGAACCCTAATTCCCATTTTTCTTCAATTCACCTAATTCATCCTCGTATTAAGGGCCATATGGTAAATTCCAACTACCACTGACACCCTGTCAGAGTTTGGTAGCTTAGGAATGACAAGTGGCAGGATGTGATTGGTCAATACACGTCATTAGGAGGAATGTAAGTCTCTGATTGGTTCAAGCGTGTCACAAGGAATTTAAGCAGGATCCAAGGAGCATATTCGTGATAGGATTCCATTTCTAGACTCTTCCAAAGAAGAATCCAAAGCTGCCAAGACCTCTCTTCACTCAGCTATAAATAGAATAGATTGTAGCTTGTTGTTGAGTTAGTTTTTATTGTAACGTTACTCTGTCAATTTCATTTTTGAGTTGTAATCGTTTTTTTTTAATGAATGAATGAAGAACTTTTAGCTAATAAGCTTTTCTGTCCAGTTCTGTTTCATAAATCCATAAGCTCTTTAGCTTGTTGTAGTTAAATCAGTCTCATAAGCTCACTTAAGCTTATGAGACATTTATAAAAGCTTTTAGTTCCATTTAGTTTTCATTTTCATTATCTTTTTAATAAAAAATAAAAGAAAATTATAAAGAAAATTAAAAAAATGTTTTCATAAGCTCAATTTTAGCTGTTAAACTTGTTTTTACAGTAAAATACTAGCACATAAGCTCAGAAGCTTATGTGAGTAAGAATCATATCTTATAATTCCTTTTCATTCTAAAGCTCATGAAAATTTGAATCTGTGGAACAAGCTTCTCATCAGTGGATGTCGATCTAATATTCAGAAAGTGTAATAAGCCTATCCACAGTGGTAGGCAAGCTCTGGAAGATCTCAGAAAGCTGAGATCCAGCTTTGTAAGGAAATTCATTTACATTCCAGCTCTTAATTTTCATATATATTGCTTATTTTGTGATTCTGTTGATTTTCATTGGTAGCTTATTCTTGTTGTTAGTTTACTGCTTCTTGAGTGTTAATTGATCATGTTGTAGTATAATCTTGTGAGTTTGAGCTTGTTTGATAATAGTTTGTACTTGTTCCTTTGTATCAGTTGAGTTGTAGTATCTGTGACTTGTGGATTTGAGTGTTTCATTGCTGATAGTGGTAGATCTAGGTTGTTACAGTCTCATTCTCATGTCAGTGATAAGTTGTGATCATTAACTTGGTAGATTTGAGCTTTAATCATATAGGTGTAGTGTAATTTGCAACTGTAAGGAGTGTTTGGTAGAAGGAGATTTAATGTGATTGATTGTGTAAAAACTAGTAAAGCTTGTTTAGTCAACACTTGTAGGTTAAAGTTAGAGTAAATCAGGCATAAAAACAGATAGTCACTTGGTTAAAAGTCAAATTGCTCTTAATTTTCTCATAAACAGTTGACTGTGTGAAATTCTACATTGTTAGATCACTTTTGAAGTTGCATAAGTAGATTAGTTAGTTAGATTTAGCTTCCTTTTAGCTTTAAACAACAAATTAGGATAATTAGAGAAGTTTTAAATCCAAAAAAAGTCAACTGTATAGTGTAAGCAAAAAAAGTCAGCATAGGTAAGAAAATCAGCATAGATACATTTTTTTCATGATCTGATCTAGGCTTCAATCAGAGTTCAATTGGTCAATTTGTGATAGGGTTTTTTAGGTTTCTAGTTAGTTTGCTTGATTAACTTCATTTTGCCCCCATTAGATTGTACCTAGGAGCTTATTTGATTGCTTATCTTTGGTCCACAAGTTAGGGCCAATTAGACTAGTTGCTAATTTTCATAGTTTATTGCATTTGGTTCATTTGACTTGTACATCTGGTTCCATTGCTTGTTTTGTGTTTCATTCAATGTGTTTAAGCTTTGTTCTTAGTCTTGTACCTCCTGGACTCCTTTTGTGCTTATTACATGCTCAATAGTGCTTATTTTACCTTAGTTTGACTGCTTTTGCTTGATTCTGAGTTAGAAGTAATCTGATTTACATATTTCTGAGTTTGTTTGAGCACTTTTACCCTTTTGTGTCAGTTTCATAAGGTTTTGTTACAAGTGCTTATTAATAAGCACTTGAATAAGCAGTTTTTAAGCCCAATAAGCACTTAAGTGCTTATTTTTCAAAAACTTTTTCTCACAGTAGGTTTAGAATATAATTTTAGAATTTCCATAAAAATTTCAAAATTAATTGAATAGTTTTACTATTTCTTTTCTATTTTCCTAGTTTTAAATCATTTAAAATTCACAATAAATCCAAAAATACAAAAATAATTTTCATTTTTCTTTTAGAAATAGTTTTCAGATTTATAAGATTTTTCAAAAATAGATTTGTATTTTCTAGACCATTTTTCATTTATTAGACTTTTTAATCATTTTTAAATAGTTAAAAATAGATTTTAATTCATAATAAATAAATAAAAAGTAAAAAAATATTTTTTCTTTTTCTCAAAATTCTTTTTAGTTGTTTAAAGTTTTTAGAAAATTGTTTCACATTTTTAGGATCATTTTTAAATAAAAGTCGCGTTTTATTTTGTACGTTATGTTTTTAAATTTCACGTTTGCATTTCCATTTTCAGATTTTAGATCTTTGTGCATATATAGCTTGTACTTTGTGCTTTATTTGACATATCTTTGTACAATTTGAATTTTTTTTTCTTTCTACTATTTTCACTTTACACCTTTCACAAACACGGTTTATCAATAACGATAAACAATTTTCCATTTAACCTTCACTGAGACACGACCCGAGTAATTTCTTATTCATTGAGAAATTACTTGGTTATTATATACTATACTATTCACGACACATCAAGAAGTCACGGGATAGGTGAAGAAAGGAAAGAAAGTCATGATAACAATCATGATAAACTCATCAAGGAATGTCCCGGGAGGGAGGGTCGGGATTTTGTCATCAAGCAAATTATCATGGTTGAGAACATCTCCCCCCGGGTCACAAAGATCATCTTTGTGAGTTTTCTCAAAAAGTAATATACCGGGTTTGAAGATTTTATCCTCAGAGAGGAATGAGACGGAAATATCAACCACGGTAAAATTCTCACAAGAAAATGAGTCACTCTCGTGAGACAAAGTATTGAGATCATTTTGCTCAACTAACTAAATTCCCGGTGGAAGAGGATCAATGTGAGCGAGTTCACCGGCGAACTCCTCAAAGGTAAATGATTCATATTCGGGGAGAGAAAGATGAGAATGAGAAGTGGTACTGCCACTAATCTTCTCTCCCATATGATCAAAACGGAAAGTTTCAAATTCCGGAATAGAATCATCAGAAATAAAGTCACTATCCTCAACGGGGATAGGAGATGAAATAGGTTTATCATTCAAAGCTTCGATTTTAGAAATGAGAAGATTGATGTTCAATAATTTTTCACGAAGAGCTTCATCTTGGATTTCAGTTTCAATTTCTTCATCATTCTCTTCTTCTAAGCTGACGAGCTCAGAAGGTAATTCTTCCATATAATCGATGTCTCCACAAGATAAAGAATCGTCATCATCAAAATCGGAGAACATCTCAACACGATCCTTTGAAAAGTCAAGAGGAGAAGGCACATCACATTCCTCTGCCGTGTCAAAAATATATTTCTCAAAATCAGATAAAGAATCCTTGAGCTCGGGCTCCAAAGGATCTGACGGCTTAACAATCTTGGTCGAAATAGAAACATCATTAACAAGAGAAGTATCAACCTCTTCCAAAATGGAGTCACTTCCCTCAACCGGTGTGAGAAAAGGATGGGAAGAGTCAGAAATATCTTCAGATATATCAAGATGATCATTTTCAAAAATTTCACAATCACCGTTAGAATTTTCCCCGGACTCACTTGGGATTGGGACAAGGTTCTCAACACTAGACTTTTCCGTTTCCAGAATAGTGCTAAGATGCTCATCCCCCATACTTAGAGAGTTCTTGGATTCTACGGGAGGAAGGACGGGGGCTATTTGAGGGAAAGCGTTTATCGGAACAACTCTCTCCTCGTCATCATCGGAATCATCGTCATAGTAATCAAAAACCAAAGGTTTATGATATTGGGAACTTAATCTAGCTACTTGTTCATCAGCTAAAGGTTCCCCATAACTTTGTTGTTGATGATGAGAATCTTCTTTTTGAGCAAGTTCTTTAACCAATTCCTTAAGTTCATCAATTATCTCCAATGCATTTTGGGTTTCTTGAAGAATTGGTTGTGTTTGAATCATTTGGTATTGTGGAGGTTGGTAAGAATAGTCATAATTGTTACAAGGAAACGGATTCCTCGTTTGACAATCGGAGCTAAAGTGCGGACCTCCACAATACTCACAACAATATGATTGTTGTGACTGATTCGGTGAATAATATGGATATTGATCATAACCAAAATTTTGATTGTTTTGACAATCAAAACCTTGGTGAGGACCTCCACAATACTCACAACAATATGTCTCCATCATATGGTGTGGGGGTTGGTAGAAGAAGTCGGTTGTTTCATTGTAGGGATGTTGGTTGTAGACAAACTCGTTTCCCGAACTCACAATGCTACAACCGGGGCAATTTCCACCATTCGGGGGTCCCCCACAATATTCACAAGAATATTGGTACGATGAAGACATATGGAAGAATTAAACGGATTAGAGGGTGAGGGTTAGAGAATTAAACGGGTTTAGAGGACACGAGAGAAAGAATTAAACGGGTAAGAGGGTAAAAGAAGAAGAATTAAACGGGAAAGAGGGATAAGGTGAAGAATTAAAAATAAAGAGGATAACGAAGATTCTTTTTGAGTTTTTATGACGGGAAAACAATTTATGATAAAAGGAAAACAAATTTTGAAAAAGAAAATCTTTTTGGTTTTTATAATATGAAGATATATACAAAAGTAAGACGGTAACTTCCCGAGGGAAGGGTCTTCAAATTCACTAATCTTCATAACGAGAAATGGTTTCGGCTTTCACTCCTCCCCGGCAGCGGCGCCAAAAAGTGATTCGATAGATAGTACGTATATACGAGTAGATGAGACCTTTAGCCCGGAAATAGCTAACGAGGTCAAACTACGTATACCGGGAGTATGTGATATCCTCGGGTCGTGTCCGTGTGAGGTGTGAAATGCGAAGTCGAAAGCCGTTTTGTGATCGGGTGATTTGAATGGGAATAAATGAGAGATTGAGATTTCTAAACTAATTGCAACAAATAACAATAAAAAAATAATGCAAATAAACAAGAAATGTAAGCACGTAAATCAGAAATTAACTTAAACGTAATCTAAATCTAAAACGTAACACGTAAACTTAAAAACATAACTTGAACGGAAACTACCTAAATTAAACTACGATTTTTAAATTAGAAATGAAAAACTATTTAAAAACTTGTAAAAAAAACTATTTAATTACCTAAATTAAGCTCTAACAATCTTAATAAGCCAAAGGGAGAAAACTTTTATAAAAGATTAATTGTGCAAGACTATGTTGAAAAAGTTCCTATGGCTCGTTGGTTTGTGTTGTGTGCAATGTGTCTGTGATGTTTTGATTATCCAGGTTCGAATCCCACAAACACCCATTTTTTATTTTATTTATTTATTTATTT
>LBNU01031920.1:55748-88600 GCA_014162995.1 Artemisia annua
AAAAGAGATCTTGCTTGTTGTTTCAAAAATGGATTGACAATGCACCACCGGAAATTGTTCTTCGTCCACTTCCGTTTCATTCCGTAATTCACAAGCAATTCATCAATTAACACATTGACGTCTTCACTTGTACCTTCATTCAAAACGATTCAAAAAATCGTAGTACATGTATAATTTTCAAGTTAAGGTGCCTATCTATTAGTCTTTATAAGACTTCCAATTAACATGTTAAGATCAAATTGCTTCATCTTTGACTTGAACATTTTTCCTTGGTGACGGTTTAGAATATTTTTCCAAATATCATTAGCCGTTTACATAAAAATGACTTTTCAAGCTCATACTTTGGCAAGGCTTATAATCATTTTCTTAGCTTTAATGTTTTTAAAAGATTAGATACCCTTTTTGAATTATCAAAATTGATTTCATGTGGTTTGAAATCACCTAATAGAAATGACAATGCCAAAGATCATGATCAATTGAATTTTACATAGCTTTCAAACATTACTTTTCAATTCAAGAAAACTTTCTTTTTCAAATAGCGGGTAGTTTTGAATAATTTCCCTTCCTTTGAGATTTTCAAAATCCATGAACGATCCAAGTTTTAAAATACAATTATATTTTAGGGAACTGAAGTACGTAGCCTCTTGATTGCCAATTGGTGGAAAACCTAGAAGGGGGTTGAATAAAAAGTTTTTACCCGCTTTTTACGTTAATTATCTTTTACAAATTACCCGTTTTAATCAAAGATATACTTGACGTTTTGCTTATTATATGATGGAAAATACTTTGACCCAACTCAAAGATAATATGTAACACACATAATAATATTTAAAGCATGCAATAAGAGATAGAACGATCAATGACCACAACACATTGTTTATCGTGTCGGCTACAAGGACCTCACCTTGTCCTTGCCCTAATACGTCCAGCCCCAGTATCCAACTCGAGAGTTTCAAGCACCTATCACAAACTCCTTCTCGGTGGAGAAAATTTCCACAATCGCTTATCTTTATCCGGTCTAGCTAAAAAATACGGGTTCATAGTTCAAGGTAGAACCAAATAACTCGCCTACTTCCTTTTACCGACACAAAGGTGATGTCGAGTTCTTTACCGAAAGGGTAACAACACTCCCGGATAGTCTTTTACAAGGGTACACAACTCCCGAGCTCACATAAGTATTTTGAGGCTAAAATATCTAACTCGATCACTTGACACACTAATACAAAGTATAAGCTACCAAAGCTTATGCTAAACAATAGTTTAACAAGTTCTTCCAACTTCTTGTTGAAACTGTAACGCTCTGTGATTGATTTGGAACTCCTTGCACAAAAGAGAATTCACACAAGTCAAATGTTATTTGTTAGTTGAAGAGAGAAATGTGAAACATTCTCCATAAGTGATAAGGATTTTCTTGCAAGTTGGCTGTCTATTTAATACTGCCATGAAAATCACATCTGGCGGACCCGGCGGAACCTTCACAAGGGTCGCCGTTGAATCAGGTTCCGCCAGGTCTGATGAATTCCAACCTTGCACACAAGTAAATCCCTACAAAACTATGTCAAGTCACATCACATAGGTAGCATTGACTCCATGAAGAGTTCTTCCATGCAATCATCAATGCCAAAGAGAGTCAAACACACTATGTACTTAAGTCATGTGAGAATGTGACTAAATGAAGATGCATGAAATTATACACATGAGTATGACCACAAACACATTCATTCATGCAGATCTTATTTGATACAAGTCACATTAAACTACAAGCTACTTAACCTTGACTTAAAGCTTATGACAAGTCAAACATAATGTTTCACTTAACTTGCATAAGGCACAAGTTAGTAATGAGCATGTTGTGACAAGCTAGAACAGTGTTAGGATAGCTTTAGCAATTATTAAGTGTGCAAGCCAAGTATTAAGGCATACATTGAAATGCTTGATGTGACAATAGCCCAAAAAACATTAAAGACACAGAGTCAAGTCCATAACTTATTGTAGCCTACATGCTTTGATTCATGGCAAGTTAAACACATAACTATACATGAATGCATGTCTTAAAGTATCATTAAAATATATAAAACCAAGTTTATGTTTAAATAGAAATGCAAATCTAGTTATATAAAAGACTTAAAAATAAGTTGATGTTTATACAAACTAAAATTTGTACTTTTGTCATTAACAAAAACTTAGCAAAGATCGTTAAAATATAATAACCGTTTTTTAGCGATATTTGTATTAACAGGGTTGATGATTGGTTTAGATCAAGGTTTGTCAAAACCATGTGTGGTAATAATTATCATCCTCAGTTACTATTAAAATTAGCTATTTTTTTTTAATAAAAGTTATAATACCAATTGTTCTCCCACTTTATAGAACACACACACTTGGTGATAATCACTCACTCGCCACCTTGGTTTTTGATTCTGTTTTCTTATCCAGGGGATTAAATGGTCGAGGTGGTTCGTGTGATTCTTTGGAAACCCTAAACTATGGTTTCTTTGTTGATTCCTTTTTGTTGTTGTTGGTATGTTTGATGGTGTTTTTAGAATCTGTTTATCATATGCGTTGGTTCAGTTTCATGTGTTTAAAATTTGTTTATCTATAATAGGATTCGGCTGCTTCAATTGAAGATGAAGATGTTCAAAAGTTTTGATGCTATTAAGGACTTTGATGGTGTCACTAACCAGGTAAGATGGCTGAAATAGTTTTAAGTATCAGGGTGCTTATTCAAAGCTGCTTATTTGACTTGCATATTGTGTTTGCATTTGCTTTAGCTCTATTAAAGGGACATAAGTTGATAACCTGTTTTGAGTGTTTCGCAAATTGAATTGAAAAACTACTTATCGGTATATAATTCAGTATTTAAATTCGTATGTGATGTTTGAATTTGTGACAAAAAGAATTCCTAATTGCTTAACATGTTAACAGTAGATTCAATAATCCTATTTCTGAAAGTAGGTTCCCTAATTTATTTTCATCTTTTGAGGTTGTCGTATATATGAACAGGAGTCGATTGTCGCCGGGACAATTCCGCACCGACCTTTGAATCTATCTTCGAGGTAATTCTTAAAACACGCTTGATTTAATGTTATTGGATTTCATCAATTTGATTTTGTTGTGTTTTGAGTTTTTGGGTGATGTTTGATTTTGTTGTGTTTTTTTTTTTTTTTTTTTTTTTTTTTTTTTTTTTTTTTNGTATTTTTGTTGTGTTTTCATTGGCTTATCAGGTCAAGATATTCGCTTTGAGTGAAGTAAGTGATTATCCGCCACTATAGGAATGATATTCGCTTATGGTGTAACAAGTAGTGTCAAGACGAGAAGGGCCTGGTGCATTGCCCCTAGGGTAGGGCGACGAACATGGCTTATCAGGCAATTGGCGACCTATGTGAAATAAGTGATTATCCGCCCGTTTTATTAGAGAGAAAGGCCTTTTCTTAGAAAGGTTTGTTACTTTTTTCTTGAAAACACAATTATAGGCTTATTGCGCAAAATATGTTTTGAAAACGCAACTCCAAACATCCTGTAATGTAAGATAAAAGAAAAAGGGAAGATTTTTATGGTGGGTCATAGAGATTTGGAAATTACCATAGATACTTAAAAATTTGAAGAATAATGGAGGGTGGGTGATATATAATGCACGAGTCAGTACATGTCCGGGTACTATTTGTATCGTACTCTGTGTGTGTGGGGAAGAAGCCTTGGGCCTGGTATTTTGTATGGAGGTGTGGTGTAAATCACGTGACACCGCATTGTGGGGCGTGAGGTAAGCAAAAAAGGGACGAAGGGTGTCACCATTCAGGTAATGTGTGTTTGTGGCCCTCTGAATGTTTTTATTGCCGTTTATTGTGAGTGTGTGGGGTATTTGTGAGGTATGTTTGAAAGGTCAGGGGGAGTAGTCACCATTGTGGGTGAAAGGTTTATGTATTTATTTACTTATTAAATGAAGGAAAATGGATGTTGACAATGTTATTGTTGTTAAACTATAACATCACATAGTCCTTATGTCATTCTTTTCATTTCTGTAAGAACAATGGTGTGTTTGCTGCAAAAAGCTGTGTATAATGGTTGAAAAAGTCAAGTCCAACCATAAAATCAAACATTTTATCCAGTATTCATCTTCGACTGCTTTTGCCTGCTTAAGCTGACTATTTTTAGCATTTGTTAATTACTTTCTCATGCAGGTAAGGAAAATGACATATATCCAGGGCAATTCTGTACCAGGTGCAAATCTCAGAGTTCTCGATAAGCTTATTGCCGCACGTCATCAAATTTCTCAGGTTTGTCCATGTTACTTTTCTATTTCCGGGAGTTTTTCGACATTTGTAGTTAATACATCATACATCATGTCGTCATGATAGAGCATGGTCTATAAAGTGTTTTGTTCTTTGGTTTTGACATAAACTAGCCATGTGTATTTATTTTCTCATGTTACATGTTAGTAATTATGTCAGTTTGGTCATTTAGAGTAATACAAATGTGCCATTGTAGATAATCAGGAGGTCCATGTTAGTGCAAATATTACGATATTTAATCTATACAGTCTCGTTTGTTTTGATTGATGACAAACGTATAACTTGATACATAACGTAAAATGTACAAGTTACTCGTAATCATATTCTGTCTCAACACCTCTCAACGTCTCGAGTCATCGTATGCTACAACACAGGTTCGTACATGTTTGTTATGTGGCATTATGATCAAACCCCTTGACCAACCCCTAATTATTTTTAACTTTTGAGGTTGGTCTTATATATGAGACAGGAGTCGATTGTCGGCGGGACATTCCGCACCGACCTTTGATCTATTCTTCGAGGTAATTCTTAAAACACGGCTGATTTAATGTTATTGGTATTTCATCAATATTGATTTTGTTGTGTTTTGGTTTTTGGGTGATGTTTGATTTTGTTGTTTTTTTTTTTTTTTTTTTTTTTTGTATTGTTGTGTTGTGGTTGATTCATTGGCTCTATCAGGTCAAGTATATTCGCTTTGAGTGAGTAAGTGATTATCCGCCACTATAGGAAGATATTCGCTTATTGGTGTAACAAGTAGTGTCAAGACGAGAAGGGCCTGGTGCATTGCCCTAGGGTAGGCGACGAACATGCTTATCAGGCAATTGGCGACCTATGTGAAATAAGTGATTTTCCGCCCGTTTTATTAGAGAGAAAGCCTTTTCTTAGAAAGGTTTGTTACTTTTTTCTTGAAAACACAATTATGGCTTATTGCGCAAAATATGTTTTGAAAACGCAACTCCAAACATCCATGTAATGTAAGATAAAAGAAAAAGGGAAGATTTTTATGGGTGGTCATAGAGATTTGGAAATTACCATAGATAACTTAAAAATTTGAAGAATAATGGAGGGTGGGTGATATATAATGCACGAGTCAGTACATGTCCGGGTACTATTTGTATCGCTACTCTGGTGTGTGTTGGGGAAAGCTTGGGCCTGGTATTTTGTCATGGAGGTGTGGTGTAAATCACGTGACACCGCATTGTGGGGCGTGAGGATAAGCAAAAAAGGAGAAGGGTGTCACCATTCAGGTTAATGTGTGTTTTGTGGGCCCTCTGAATGTTTTATGCCGTTTTATTGTGAGTGTGTGGGTATTTGTGAAGGTATGTTTGAAAGGTCAGGGGGAGTAGTCACATTGTGGGTGAAAGGTTTATGTATTTATTTACTTATTAAATGAAGGAAAATGGATGTTGACAATGTTATTGTTGTTTAAACTATAAACATCACATAGTCCTTATGTCATTCTTTTCATTTCTGTAAGAACAATGGTTGTGTTTGCTGCAAAAGAGCTGTGTATAATGGTTGAAAAAGTCAAGTCCAACCATAAAATCAAACATTTTATCCAGTATTCAATCTTCGACTGCTTTTGCCTGCTTAAGCTGACTATTTTTAGCATTTGTTAATTACTTTCTCATGCAGGTAAGGAAAATGACATATATCCAGGGCAATTCTGTACCAGGTGGCAAATCTCAGAGTTCTCGGATAAGCTTATTTGCCGCACGTCATCAAATTTCTCAGGTTTGTCCATGTTACTTTTCTATTTCCGGGAGTTTTTCGACATTTGTAGTTAATACATCTATACATCATGTCGTCATGATAGGCATGGTCTATAAAGTGTTTTGTTTCTTTGGTTTTGACATAAACTAGACATGTGTATTTATTTTCTCATGTTACATGTTAGTAATTATGTCAGTTTGGTCATTTAGAGTAATACAAATGTGCCATTGTAGATAATCAGGAGGTCCATGTTAGTGCAAATATTACGATATTTAATCTATACAGTCTCGTTTGTTTTGATTTGATGACAAACGTATAACTTGATACATAACGTAAAATGTACAGTTACTCGTAATCATATTCTGTCTCAACACCTCTCAACGTCTCGAGTCATCGTATGCTACAACACAGGTTCGTACATGTTTGTTATGTGGCCATTATGATCAAACCCCTTGACCAACCATTTAGAATGACTAAAATACTTTAGGAGTCTTTAAGTATTTTAGGTGTCAAAGTACACTTTAGGTGTTAATAGAATAAGTGTCATATTAGGTGTCTAGCATAATANGACCAACCATTTAGAATGACTAAAATACTTTAGGAGTCTTTAAGATATTTATAGGTGGTCAAAGTACACTTTAGGTGTTAATAGAATAAGTGTCATATTAGGTGTCTAGAAAATAACATAGTTAATCTAAGAAAAAATATTATACCTTGTTCTAGTTTGTATTAGCCCATCTAACAATTAAAACCCTAATATTTTTCTCCTCTTCTCCCTTGTGAATCGACCAAATTGCAGGAAAACATATGGTTTGGGAGTTTTTATTTGTATTTAAATATTATTAGTGTGATTAAAAATAATGTTGTCTTATAACAACATAAGCATATATCACTCTGTAAAACATTGTTTAGGTAGATATACTGTAATATTGGGCCTAAATATAATTAATCTTCTCATCCTATACTAGCATTATTAATATTAATAAGTTTACAATATATAAAAATGTGTCTTATAACAACATAAGTACATAAAACATTTTTAGTAACTTACTAAATATTATATAACTAGCTAATATATTTTTCATATACAAGTAACTTACCTTTTTAAGTTAGTATATACATTTGTCTAAATGTATTATTCATAAAATGGAAAATATCTTTGTCATAGATCATGTAAGATGTGTCATAGATTGTAGTTGACTTCTGGGTTTTAAAAAGCGCGATGCGCGCCGATGCAACAAGGGTCAAAAAGCCGAGGCGCGAGGCGCCGAGGCGAAAGCGCGCGCATCACGTACCCGAGGCGACATTTTCATAAAAAAACTTGTAAATTATATATAGTGCACAAAACACATTAATACCACATTTATACCACATCTAATAATAAAGATAGCATGCATTTTCATTGTTCACGATTCCATATCGCTAAAATACATAGATAGTCAAAAACTAAGATCAAAAGTCATCATTTTTTAATAATTAAAAGCAAAGCAAAAGCATCCATGGAAAGGTTTGTGTCTCTAACTACTCGTAAGTCTAAACTAGAAGTCCTATTCATCATCCTCGTCATCATCAACATCAATCCCAAGCTCTTCATTGACCCCATCATCTTCGGAAAGTCCAATATCCTCTTCATAATCTTCATCTATCAGCCCTTGATATGCTTTAGAACCAGAGGTGGAGGTGTGAGCAACCCCTTTGGAGCGCTTGATGAACCATGTGCACTACCTCTAGATGTCGTAGCTCTAGTAGGATAAGCCGGCTCAGATGCCCCAAAAGCTATATCAACAGCAGCCCATGTTAAATCGTCATCAGCATACACAAAATTAGTAGCAGGTTGTTCTTCACCATCCATATGCCCCATTAGCCATTCATTACTTTCATCAATATCTTTCAAAAGAATAGGATCGTTCGTGTCAATTCCTTTGGATCGACGATCCAAAGCACGATTATATTTGACATACACCATGTCATTTAATCGATATTGTGCCAATCTGTTTCTTTTCTTGGTATGAATGTGTTGAAAAACACTCCAGTTTCTCTCACAGCCCGTTGCACTACAGGTGAGGCTCAAAACACGAATAGCAAACTTTTATAAGTTTGGAGCTGATGATCCATATAAAGCCCACCAGTCCGCTGGAGCTTTTGTACTCCTGTGTCGTATTGCCATGGGATCTCCAAACATCCTTGCTTCTTTCTGGTATAAAGTCAACTCGTCCGCGATAGCATCTTGAATTCTTAAATCCGGAACCAATCTTTGGATGCAAGCAGTTAAACCAGACCTTATCTCTTCACAGTCTACTTTTTTTGACTCATCATAAAACCATTGAGGATTTAAGAAATGACCAGCCGCATGCAAGGGCCTGTGGAGTTGGAAATCCCACCTTTGGTCAATAATCTCAAACACTTTCTTGTAATGCACTTCTTTATTCGCAAAAGAAGCGCTAATGGTCTCTTTAAGCCTATCCATGGCCTCATAGATATATCCCATGGCAGGCTTTTTATCCCCATCAACGATTCTAAGAACCTTCACAAGAGGTCTCGTTAACTTAAGAGCATATGTAACGTTTCTCCAAAACTTATCATTTAGAATAGTTCTCACCATTTCCTTTCCTGCCGTGTCCTTTGACCATTTGCTATTAACCCAATCATCAAATGTGATCATCCTTTGCAAATTGTTTCTTTGCTTGTGTAGTTGTGCAAGAGTGATGAAAGATGTTGCAAATCTAATAATTGCAGGTCTATGCAAGTTTCTTTGATTTGTGAACCTTCTCATCATGTTAACAACTCCAACATGGTTATATATATAACCATTCATGAACATCGCCTTTTCAAACAAGACTTAACCCTTTCAAGCTTTCCTATATCCTCCAACATAAGATCAATGCAGTGAGCCGCAC
The DNA here is from genome assembly GCA_014162995.1 of Artemisia annua. Classification (NCBI taxonomy): domain Eukaryota; kingdom Viridiplantae; phylum Streptophyta; class Magnoliopsida; order Asterales; family Asteraceae; genus Artemisia; species Artemisia annua. The sequence continues at coordinate 64,648 of LBNU01031920.1, forward strand.
ACGGAGTCCAATATAAATGTGGTCTCGTAGCTTCCAACAACTTACCAGCCTTAACATAGTTTGAAGCATTATCTGTTACAACTTGAATCACATTCTCCTCTCCTACTTCATCCACCATATCTTCAAGCATTCTAAACAATGTGTTAGCATCTTTTGTAACTTCTAAGACATCCATAGATCTTATAAACACGGAACCTTTTGGAAAGTTTACCAAAAAGTTCACAATATCTTTTTGAACAATAGAGTCACGCCATCCATCAGATAGTATAGAACAACCTTTGACAGCCCATTCCTTCTTGTAATTCTTTATATTTTCTTCGGTTTCTTCCACTTCTTTCTTAAGTAAAGGAACTCAAAGCTCATACATGCTAGGTGGTTTAAACCCCGGGCCAAATTGAGCAACCGCTTCCATTGCAATATGAAAGCTATCATAGGTAGCTGCATTGAAAGGAACCCCTACATCATAAAACCACCTAGCTATCTCTTTACAAGCATTGTTCCTTAACTCCTTTTTACATACATCATTTATCGTTTGTTGTCTTCCTCCTCCTTTTACACCTTGTGGTTTACTAGCGAAGTACATATTCAATGGACCCTTATGTCTTGGCTTTTTAGGAGCACATTTGCTACCTCCCTGTCCCGAGCCACTTCCCCTCTTCATGGATGTGACGATACAATCATCATCATCCTCTTCAACATATTCATCGACTTCATCCATCACACGACGCATACAACTATTATCTTTCAAAGATTGTTTGTTCTTCATGTACGATTGAACTTGTACTTTAACATGATCAGGAACTCTAACGCAGTCACTAACACCACGCATACTGACTGGCCCAGAAACGNCATACCTCCAGCCAAATGTCCCTTTAACCGATATGCTCCTCCCTTAGTTACTTTACCACAGAAGTTACAAGTAAAGTTGTTTCTATTTTTAGGATCTTGAACTGCAAATTGGTGAGTTATGTCCTTAGATTCAGTTGATGCACAAGAGGGGTTGGGGTTGGTTGAACCCGAAACATTTCCAGCATCCATTCTAAAATTAAGGTTAGAATTTTAGAATTGTAATTTTGATGATATTAATCATAACTGACAAGAAGATTATAGATAAAGAAAGTTTAGAAAGAAGAAAATAAGAGTTTAGAAAGTAGAAATTAAAAGTGTAGAAAGAAGAAATTGAAGAACTCACCGATTTATGAAGATTGAGATGAAGAAGGTAGTAGCATATGAAGAAGGCAGTAGCAGATGAATAAATTAAGAGGAAGGTGCTCAATTATTGGTGGGGAATGAGTTAGGTGAAAATCTGTATATTTTTGTTAGTTGTATGTGAAATTGGACCATTATCTAAAAGTACAGCCCATCAGAAGTAGGCCCATTACTTTCTAATAAGTCCAATTTTATTATACATGGTCAAAATACATGATGCACTAAAAAGCGCTGATGCGTGCATCAGCTGATGCGTGCTTGATGCGCGCGCATCACCTCGCATCCCGTAAACGCAACGCATCAGGGTGTCTGATGCAACAGAGGCTCGCATCGCATCGCATCACGCATCAGGCGCGCATCAGGCGAGCTTTTTTAAACACAGGTTGACTTGGAAACATCTTGATTAGACTAGACATAAATATAAAAAGATATTTGGAAATTATCTTGGTCAAAGATCATGTAAGATGTGTCATAGATCTTGTAAGAGATGTCATTTAATCTTGATTTGACATATTGTGTGTTGACTTAGATGATCTTGAACATGGTTTTGGAACATGGTTTTATCTTTGTTAGTTTTGGAACATGGTTTGGAAAACCCCTTTGTAAGTTTGCCTATAAATAGGAGTTCATGGTTTACTTGCAAACTTGATGAAAAAACACACACACATAGATATGTAGGAAACCATGTAGAAACACACATTAGTCACCCTTTCCATAAGGATCATAATGCTTCTAACATTCATCTTTGTTGTAAGCATATCATACTTCATGATCCACCAAGAAGGTTAAAAGATCTTGAAGTCATCATTCATTAAAGCATTCCAACATATGAAGATTCAAGGGCACTTGACATCCTAAATGATTGAAGACTTCTTATTCAAGAAGTTCATGTAGATTAGGCATGCATATCCATTAGACTTTTATGTCTTGGATCATCATTGTATCATCACAATATAATTTAGATGGTTTATGTGTTTGTGCCACAAAACACAAGGTTTTTATGTTGGGCCACAAAACATAGCGGGAGTGGTTGTACCTTTGGTAAAGAACTCGACATCTAGCTTAGTGTCAGAAATATTGTATAAGCGACGACAGGAGTTGTTATACCCTTGTAAAAGAACTAATGGGAGTGGTTGTACCCTTGTAAAAGAACTCGACATCTAGCTTAGTGTCGGTAAAAGTGTAAGCGACGATTGTAAGGTTTTCTCCGCCGAGAAGGTAGGTTGTTGATCTAGTGAAGTAACTCTCGAGTTGGGTACTCAAGGAGTGAAGTAGGGCGGAGAGAAGATCCGTGACCGAACCACTATAAATCCTCGTTTTCGGTTTGCACTTTCCTTTTACTTATTGCTTTACTTTGATGTTTGCATTATGTGATTGTTTGTGTTGTGACTTGTTGATTGTACTTGTGTGATAACATGTTTTAAGTTATGTTAGTCATAAACTACAAGTAACATCTTTCATATTAAAACAAGTTAAAAAAGGACATTTGATACAACAAGTAACAAAGTTTTTAAACGGTAACGTATTCACCCCCTCTACGTTTTCACAGTCCAGAATCAAATGACACATTTTTGTATGACTAAATTGGCATATAAATCTATACATGTTCTGAAAAGCACATCACTCATTTATTAAAAAAAAAAAAAAAAAAAAAAAAAAAAAAAAAAAAAAAAAAAAAAAANTTTTTTTTTTTTTTTTTTTTTTTTTTTTTTTTTTTTTTTTTTTTTTTTTTTTTGTTTTTGCGCATCAAGCCTTTTATGTTGTGCATCATAGTCGTGTGATATGAGTTAGTTACTCCAAATGTTCTGGTGTTTACATGTTCATTCCATGAATGGTGGATGTGGGAAAACCTTTTGACATTTTACCTGTTGTCTATGCATGCAGATAATGGGGTATAAAACATATGTTGATGCTGATTTTGCATTCAAACATGGCTACATCACCTGATGTTGTATCATCCTTTTTAGTTGAGCTGAGTAACACTCTTCGTCCCAAGGCGGTTGAGGTACTAATCTCAAATCAGATTATGTTTTTATCTCTAATTGGTCAAACGGGTAAAACAAAAATAAAAAAGTCAACTAAAAAAGGAGCATATCAAATGTGTCGAAAGTTGCTCAAAGTGTATCTATAATGCATAAAACTTAAATTATTTCATCCGAAAGTTAGTTTAAGATTTGAAACGAATTACAAGTTTTGCAATTATATTACCTCCAAGGATCTTAAACAATTGATTATGAAATACTTTATTGATGCGACTGATAAGGTAGCTTTAGGGATAAGAATATGATTAACGCAAAACTCGGACTTATATTGCTGTAGAGCTTTTTTGTTGTTTTTTTATACACATGTTATGCGTTATTTTGCAGGTTGCATGGCTTGAAACTGAAAAAGAACAAAGGAGAGTGGCTAAGGAGGCAAAGGGTAGCTTAAGCTAAAGTCTATCTACCATCAAAGATAAATATTATCTTTCATTCTTGATAATTTATGTAAAGTGTCGCTCAAATGTTCCGTTACTAATGCCGATATACAAAGTTCAGGCTTCTGTATTGTATCGTTTTGTTGGCTATATCAGAAATGTAACATAGTATAACTGCAATTCAGTACAACTCTAAACGACTATATACCATGCAATGATAACGCATCCGATAAAACCAACACTTATGAATTACATTTAAAAAAATAAAGGCAGAATTGCATATATATCCCTCCCAAAGTGAATAATTGCATATATATCATTTTACAAGTTTTTGATGCACATAGTACAATGATTTTTATGCATGATTTGGATATATATGCAATTATGCATTTTCGGAAAGATATATATATGCAAAAACCCCAAAAATAAAAGCCAACTACGACGTCTCGTCGCAACGCGGCGCACCGGTGCCCGACTCGTTTTCTTCAAAGCGAATCACTTTGTGTGCAAATATGTATTTTGCTCATCTATTTTGGGCCTCGAATAAAATCTTGGGCCTAGCATCATAGCCCACTTAATTTATAAGAAGTCATTAACTCCTTAAGTTGTCTCGAATGTTTTTAACATGACCAAAACATCTTAATGTTTGTAAAGTTCAAAAGCAAACAATAACCAACTAATTCTTTTGGGTATGTTTGCCAAAAATAAATGTTGTTGGTGTTATTGCTGAAAAAAATTAAAATTGTAGCTTTTATTTTTTGCATTAGTGCTAGTACTGTTGCTAAAAAGGATTAAAATCAGTTAATTTATGAAAAATAATCTCCATAATCTTTTAAAAGCTTGTTTTAGAAACTTATTTTTCTAAAATAATTCATAATCTTAGTTTGCAAAACAACGATTATTTTTTGACCAAAACTTATTTTCCAAAAAAATAATCTTAAGCCTCCATAATCTTCCATAATCTCTTGCGCCAAACATACCCTTTGTAGGCTCCGGTTCAAGAATATATTGACATGACAAACAAGATAATTTAAGTTGCGTCGGCACTACGTTTTTCAGCTAATGTTGTGTTGTATCAATAAGACTGAAGACTAACAAGATAATTTAAGTTAATGATGAATCCTTAAATTAAATCCAACTCAAATGATGTTGCAGAATACATAAGCAACAATAAAACCTTAACAGAAAAGATACAAAAGATTGCATCAAATGGCAACGGTTCAGCTAAACGGAAAAAAGTTTAAGAAAACCAAGATGCACCATCACCTTACCGCAACCTTACAACACCATCTTTTAGGTGGTCTTTGTTTTAGCCTTCTTTGTCATCGTAGATCTTCTTGGGATGGAGTTCTTCATCCCGATGAAGAACAAGAGTGCCCCCAACAACGACAAACTCTACAAAAACACAACCAATAATAAGTTCACATATTTTAAACCACCATTTAAAGGCTATTTAGATTTGTATCTTGAACGTCTGTCCACTTTACAGCTACACATAATTACTTCCGAGATACACATCTAAACACCCTGTGAATATGTATTTTGCTTAACGCATACTTTTAGCAATGTACCGTGTATCTTGATGTGTATCATGCACATTATATTGCTAAAAGTAAGCTCTCAAAATCATTCTACCAAGAGAAAATAAAAGGATCTGCTTTTTTTTTTTTCTTTTTTTTTTTTTTCTAACCTGTGCAAATTTGATAAAGAGTTGAAGGAATTCCTTCTTCTCAATGTCATAGTTGTAGAAGTCGTATAGGATGGGAGTAGCGATCAACTGGTGCAGAATCTGCAATACAGTGTTAAATAAACAGAGTTACACAACTGATTTTCAAAAGGATACAAGGAATTGACATTTTTAATGAGTAGGTGCTAACCAATAGAGTAGCACCAATGGTACTTCCAAAGATGAAAAGGAAGCTTCCAAGGGCTTTCAAGGCGATAGCTCCCGCAATCAAGAGTTTGATCTGCAGCATAATCATATACATCCGCACAATGTAAGTTATAAGATTTTAAAGGTAAACCATCATGACTACAATGAAAAGAGAAAACAATATGAAATGAATTACCTCAAAGGCTGGCACTTGGAAACCTGTGTGTGTAGTGATATGCTTTGAAAGCACATGGAACTTTGGTGTAAGGGCTTTTGTTGCAGATCCGCCATCTTCACCAAAATCCTTAAACCTACATACGTCGAAGGAGATTAACTTTTGCATAAGATAATTACATCTAAGATAGAAGAATAAGCACTCCTTTAAGATTGTTATCTTGTGACGCAACACAATCACACAACTGTTGACCTTTTCAAAAGCGTGCATAACAACTATGAAATGTAATCTACTCCTAGTCGCATTCTTCACATCCCAATCAAAAATCTAAAGATGGCTCCTTATTTTTCGCATAGCAATGATGTCCAAGCAATCATACCAAAAAAATACCATAAGTTAATTAAATTTACAGGCAGTTAAAAAAAACCCCTAATATACTAATCACTTCTCTACCCAACTAACTAGTAATACTTTTATAAAGATGTTTGTCGAATTAGTTGGAACCGAAGCTTACTAATGTAAAATCACATAAAAATACATCAAATTAAATTCAAATATATTTTATGCTTTTGCGTGATAATCTATTATATTTTGAAAGGTATTTAAGTAATTTAATTAACTAAACTCTCATAAGCCCCTTTTAATGGGCTTGGGCTTCTAGAGGCTTATGGCTTGTATAGGCCCCATAAGCCCGTGAGACGAACACGACTTATTTTATAAGCCGCCAAACACAGCTATTAAATAATAGTACCAAAAACTCTCATTGCCAATTTCAAATCTCAAAAAAAGAAATCTCAAGATCTAAAAATCTCACCAAAACCAATACCACTTGTCAAACAATTGATCCACATTTCAATATTAAAAAACATACATACTTTATCCTTAAAAATAACATGTTGAACTAAGAACCGGTTCAGCTTCTTAACTTATAATAATTCACAATTACAAATCTAAAACTTAAAATAAAAATTAAGAAAAGTAGCTAAATAACACTAAATCATAAATCCAAAATTACAATTTAACTCATAAAACCTAATTAAAGTTGCACAAAAATAGTTTTTAACTTACAAGATCCAAGATTTAAAGAAATAAAAAGACAATGGTGTTATAGATCTGAGCTTACTCTTGAACAGCTGAAAGGACAAAGACGGATACGAAGAGAACTCTACCGACGAAAGATAGAAAAGCCATTTGAAATTTTGAAGCTTTGTTTCTCTCTCTAAATTGTTTTGTTTCTCTCTCTAGGATTTTAGTACAAAGAGATTGAAGACAAATATAAAGAGAGATACGAGATGTGGGAGAGGAGACCAATGAAAGTTGCTATTTAAATTTTTTGAACTACCGCTTTTAATGGAAGTTACTCTTTTCCTACTTGGTGTTGTGTGAGTTGATGTGTTAGGTCCTTGTGGTATGATTTGTATGCCACAAAACAATCTTGTCCGATGATGTAGACATAAATAGCGTGAGGCGTCGCGTGGCAGCATGATCAAGCCTCATGCCTTAGCGGCTAAGGCGAAGCTTTTGCGTTTATAAAGCGTGGCTTAAGGCAGCACAAAATATGAAAATATTTATATATTTATATTATATTCCATATATATCGAGTTTACAGAAAGACATGGCATAAGGCGGCATAACTCCTGACATGGCGGCATTACAAAGTCTCACGCCTTTGCGCGCCTTTTGGAACCATGGTCACACTTTTATTCAAGGTAAAAGGCTGCTTTTTAGAAAGTCTTTTGGAAAGTGTGTTTGTACGTGTGTGTGTAGTATATGGGTGGTCGAGTGTGTAAATGATAGGAGCACTAAATAGACATATAGGACTAAATAGATACAAAGACATAAATGAAGACAACATATTTGCATGTCGATATTACAATGATAAGAGGTGGGGTTGTTGTGATGGATTGTAATTTGGGTAAAGATTATTCGACTTCTGTAAGTTGTTAACAAACAATGCATATGGATGATGAAACACTTAGTTTGACTAGATGAAATGAAAAAGTTAACTTTTTCCTTATTTTTGTTATTTGGTCTAAATTATGTAGCTAAAAATGAAGATACTTTTTAGTTTGACTTGATGTCATATTATTAACTTGAAGATTTTTTTTTTTTTTTAAGTTTTCTTATATTCCCATATTAATTTGGGTCAATTACTGTAATAAGACTGTTAAATGGGTTCTAAATATAATACTTAGTGGTATTGTCAATTTATTAAAATGTAACAAACACTTTAAATCATGTTTAAAACAAAATTATTTTTGAGAATGTTTCAAGTTTTAATAGCCAAGGTCAGTATTTTAATGGATCAATAAACATGAAGGTGTAAATTTGGGAAAATAAAACTTGGGATTTGTTACCATACGCGCTCCTTCAAAGCAAATACAGTCCACCTTCTTTAGCAGCCTTGCCACGTGGCATAAAAAGGTCATACACGTAGTTGGACCAATAGAAAACAGGAGACCACGCACGCGCCTGCGCACATGGCTATTCTTTAACGAGTTTGGCGTATTTTTTAACGAATCGCGCGTGAGATTATCATTATCTTTCTATTTTCAGGGTTACTATATAGGCTCTCCGTTATAATAACTATACATATTACTCCCTCTGTCCTAAAATTATTGTCCTCATTTGACTTTTTAAAGTCTTAATTTCTCAACTTTGATCTTTAATATTTTTGTATGTGTTATATAATACTTGATGAAAATTATACCAATGAAAAAACATTTAAAAACCAATCAATTCATATAATTTTTAGCAACTATTATATAACACATACAAAAATATTTAAGATCAAAGTTGAAAAATTAAGACTTTAAAAAGTCAAATGAGGACAATTATTTTGGGACGGAGGAAGTATTATAATATGGGAATTGATTGGCACACTCCCATTTGTTATTTGGACACTCAAATGTACAAACCGGTAAAACACCATCTAATAACTGTACAACCGCTGAATGCATAAATTAGAGTGTGCAAATAAGAAATTGGAGTGTGCAAATCATTAGCCTATTATTATTTGTGAATGTTTGAAAATAAGGAGCCGTTTGGTTTGTTTGATGGAATCACAATGGGTATAGATTTGATAAATGGGTGGAATGATAATGGATATGATTGTTTGAAAAGTAATGTTTGGTATTAAAAATTTGTTAATGAAAAGTTGAGTGGTAAGTTGTGTTATGTGAGTGGTAGGACCCACTTGTAAGAAAGAAAAGATCACACCCACCTATTTAATATGGTATCATTTCTATTGGTATCCATGCACTATTTTAATTGTCATTCCCTATAATTTTGTTAACCAAACATTTGTTTTGAAAATGATTCCATTTCTTTCATTCTATTCCCCTAAAACAAACGGGCCCTAAATGTTTATTTTTTATTTCAACTAATGAAAGTTAGTTTAATTGGTCGAGATGATATTTAATTGGTAAATAGCAAGGTTTTCACGATCGGGATCTTACTTAGGATCGTTTCCGGTTTCACAAGATGGTAATCATAAGATCGGATCGGAATTGTAAGATCTTATGAAAATGTATATATTTTTGTATAAGGGTTGTAGTTCTATACTTCTATATAATATTTTATATGATAAACGAATCTAAATGGACAAAAAGAAAAAACAATAAGAAATATGAGCTTCTAGTAGAGTTGGATCGTCTACGATCTTACGATCCTGTGTGGGATCCTACGATCCTACACCGACCTTGCTCCACTTAAGATAAAAACATGGGCTTGTAGTAGGATCGGATCGTTTACGATCCTGCTTGTGATCCTACGATCCTAGACCAATCCTGATTAAATTAAGATCCTACTACGATACGATCCTGCTATGTAGGATCGTACGATCCAACGATCATTATCGCGATTTTGACAACCTTGGTAAATAGTGTAATTTTGTGCATTTTGAAAATGAACATTTATTATGAAACGGAGGATTATATAGAGTGATTGCAATAACATCTACTCTTTTTTTTTTTTAAATTTGTTTTATTATAAAACTATGAAACATAGTCGACTTTTATTGTTGAAGCTAAGGTCGTGTTATAGACCTCCAAAACTGCCACAGAGTTCCATGATACCAAGATTGAAATAGAGATGTATTCACTCGCTCTATATAGATCTTTATTTATGGATAAAAGATTGTTACAAATTTCAACATATGGCAAGACATCATTGATGTTACTTGCTAGAGCGGTGCACATGGGTCTTTGTTAATTGTTCGGGTAATATTGTTGCGAATAGTATCGTTGCGTGGCATTAGATGCATTGACGGACCTTTATTAAGGCAGGGGAGGGTCCCGGCCCCTCAAACTTCAGAGTTAAAGTGTAAAAGGGTTATATGTTTAAGGATATTAAGTGAAAATTCGGTGTTGTTGCAATGTTGTTATGCAATTTTCATTAGTGGCCCTTCAAAAATAATAATAAAACAAACAGTTTCTTGTAGTATTTCTTTTTATTTAGTTATTTGAATTTTATTTTTCTACATATATATACAAGGATTTATGTTCTCCTTTATGTTTCGACCCTTCCAACAAATGAATTTAAGTTCCGCCTTGATTAGATGTTCCAACCAATGTAAATACTGGTCTTATACATCCGTAGTCGAATGTACGTGTGTTAAAGGATTTTGTATAAGATATTCCTATATACTATTAATTGCCTTGAGGCACATTAAAAAAAATTATTTTTTGGGCCTCATATTGGATTTCCCTTGAGCCCAAGGTTTAGCACCAACTTGGCGTATTAGGCCCATGATTCCATTCACAAATGTATTACTCTGGCTTTTGTTGAAACTAAAATATTTAAGTTCTTTATTTTATTTTCTACGGTTTTTTTAAATCGTCTCAAGTAATAAGAAACAAAAAAATGCTACACCTGGTACCAAATCTTTTAAAAGTTTTTCTATTTTCATTTTCTAAAATGTAACTAAAATCTTGAAAAAAACTATTTACTCTTTCCTATATTTTTTCTTCCAATTCTTTACACTCCTTTCACTTTCCTATTTTTCAATAAATATCATCTAAACGTTTTTTTCTAAATTTATAACATTTTTCTACGTATAAAACCTCTTCCTTTTTCTAAAAAAAATGAAGTAGAAAACTAAAGATATTTTTTGATTATAGGAGATTACAAGTAAACTTTCAAATTCCAAATACTATGGCAATCCGTTTTTAACGCCAGCTTCTTTATTGGTTAGCTCATATAAACAATTTTAATAAAAACACTTACAATAAATGAAACAAAAAAATTTCGCCACATACTTGGCCACAGTTTGTCAAAGAAAAAATATATTCTGAATAAGATATAAAAAGTCCTGCCGCAACGCGGCGGGCAACAAATCCCTTGTTCTAATAATATATGTGCTTTCATCAACAATAATATATGTGCTTTCATCAACAATAAAAAATAATTTTAGTTTTACGGGGTGAAAATGAAAGTTAGAGAATAGCATGAGGGCCAATAGTGAAGATTTAATTGAGTTGTGATAATGGGGGTTTTAACGAACGAATTTTTGTCCTGGTAGGCTAGTATGCAACAACTTGGTTAACGGCATCTTGTCTTCTATTTAACAAATAAAGTTTGTGTAATTGTGTTTAATACTCGTATTACTCCGTATATAATCAACTAAATTTATTTTACTTCTAAATAAAAATAAGACACGTAATATCAGGAAGAATCGAAAGAAAATAAATCATTTATGTTGTGTGCATCTAGTCCCAAAATAGGTGTACAAAATAAGTAACCGTTTGGTTTGTTGCTAGCTTTGATAAAAAGAAAGAAATGGTATGTGTATTAATCGTGAAATCAATTCCGATATTGATGACGTATAGTCTGCACCGGGTCACGGACCCGATTAGTAAACAATACTAATATTTAAGCCCGCTACGCGTGGCCCAGATTCATGACAGTTGGACTACCAACTGGATGGCTTTGGCCCATAAGGCCCAAGCCCAAAACATATTTATGAAACGGATAAAGGGATATCTTCTAAACAAGGAAGATATTCACTAGCAATATCCGATATCGGCGGATACGTCGTAGAGTAAGGAACAAGTAACCTTATCGGTTACATGCCTATAAATAGAGGGAACTCTAACCCTCGCAAAGGTACGATTCACAAAGCGATCCTAACTCTTCTCACAAACCTAAAACTACGATTACTTACTCTCACGCCGGAGGATAATCGAGGGTATTTAAGTAATTAATTAACTAAACTCTCATAAGCCCCTTTTAATGGGCTTGGGCTTCTAGAGGCTTATGGCTTGTATAGGCCCCATAAGCCCGTGAGACGAACACGACTTATTTTATAAGCCGCCAAACACAGCTATTAAATAATAGTACCAAAAACTCTCTCTGCCAATTTCAAATCTCAAAAAAAGAAATCTCAAGATCTAAAAATCTCACCAAAACCAATACCACTTGTCAAACAATTGATCCACATTTCAATATTAAAAAACATACATACTTTATCCTTAAAAATAACATGTTGAACTAAGAACCGGTTCAGCTTCTTAACTTATAATAATTCACAATTACAAATCTAAAACTTAAAATAAAAATTAAGAAAAGTAGCTAAATAACACTAAATCATTAATCCAAAATTACAATTTAGCTCATAAAAGCTAAAGTTGCACAAAAATAGCTTTTAACTTACAAGATCCAAGATTTAAAGAAATAAAAAGACAATGGTGTTATAGATCTGAGCTTACTCTTGAACAGCTGAAAGGACGAAGACGGATACGAAGAGAACTCTACCGACGAAAGATAAAAAAGCCATTTGAAATTTTGAAGCTTTGTTTCTCTCTCTAAATTGTTTTGTTTCTCTCTCTAGGATTTTAGTACAAAGAGATTGAAGACAAATATAAAGAGAGATACGAGATGTGGGAGAGGAGACCAATGAAAGTTGCTATTTAAATTTTTTGAACTACCGCTTTTAATGGAAGTTATTCTTTTGGTACTTGGTCTTGTGTGGGTTGATGTGTTAGGTCCTTAGGGTATGATTTGTATGCCACAAAACAATCTTGTCCGATGATGTAGACATAAATAGCGTGAGGCGTCGCGTTGCAGCATGATCAAGCCTCATGCCTTAGCGGTCAAGGCGAAGCTTTTGCGTTTATAAAGCGTGGCATAAGGCAGCACAAAATATGAAAATATTTATATATTTATATTATATTCCATATATATCGAGTTTACAGAAAGACATGGCATAAGACAGCATAACTCTTGACATGGCGGCATTACAAAATCTCACGCCTTTGCGCGCCTTTTGGAACCATGGTCACACTTTTATTCAAGGTAAAAGGCTGCTTTTTAGAAAGTCTTTTGGAAAGTGTGTTTGTACGTGTGTGTGTAGTATATGGGTGGTCGAGTGTGTAAATGATAGGAGCACTAAATAGACATATAGGACTAAATAGATACAAAGACATAAATGAAGACAACATATTTGCATGTCGATATTACAATGAAAAGAGGTGGGGTTGTTGTGATGGATTGTAATTTGGGTAAAGATTATTCGAATTCTGTAAGTTGTTAACAAACATTGCATATGGATGATGAAACATTTAGTTTGACTTGATGAAATGAAAATGTTAGCTTTTTCCTTATTTTTGTTATTTGGTCTAACTTATGTAGCTAAAAATGAAGATACTTTTTAGTTTGACTTGATGTCATATTATTAACTTGAATTTTTTTTTTTTTTTAACTTTTCTTATATTCCCATATTAATTTGGGTCAATTACTGTAATAAGACTGTTAAATGGGTTCTAAATATAATACTTAGTGGTATTGTCACTTTATTAAAATGTAACAAACACTTTAAATCATGTTTAAAACAAAATTATTTTTGAGAATGTTTCAAGTTTTAATAGCCAAGGTCTGTATTTTAATGGATCAATAAACATGAAGGTGTAAATTTGGGAAAATAAAAACTTGGGATTTGTTACCATACGCGCTCCTTCAAAGCAAATACAGTCCACCTTCTTTAGCAGCCTTGCCACGTGGCATAAAAAGGTCATACACGTAGTTGGACCAATAGAAAACAGGAGACCACGCACGCGCCTGCGCACATGGCTATTCTTTAACGAGTTTGGCGTATTTTTTAACGAATCGCGCGTGAGATTATCATTATCTTTCTATTTTCAGGGTTACTATATACGCTCTCCGTTATAATAACTATACATATTATTATTTGTGATGAAAGTTAGTTTAATTTGTCGAGATGATATTTAATTGGTAAATAGTAAGGTTTTCACGATCGGGATCTTACTTAGGATCGTTTCTGGTTTCACAAGATGGTAATCGTAAGATCGGATCGAAATTGTAAGATCTTATGAAAATGTATATATTTTTGTATAAGGGTTGTAGTTCTATACTTCTATATAATATTTTATATGATAAACGAATCTAAATGGACGAAAAGAAAAAACAATAAGAAACATGAGCTTCTAGTAGAGTTGGATCGTCTACGATCCTACGATCCTGTGTGGGATCCTACGATCCTACACCGACCTTGCTCCACTTAAGATAAAAACATGGGCTTGTAGTAGGATCGGATCGTTTACGATCCTGCTTGTGATCATACGATCCTAGACCAATCCTGATTAAATTAAGATCCTACTACGATACGATCCTGCTATGTAGGATCGTACGATCCAACGATCATTATCGCGATTTTGACAACCTTGGTAAATAGTGTAATTTTGTGCATTTTGAAAATGAACATTTATTATGAAACGGAGGATTATATAGAGTGATTGCAATAACATCTACTTTTTTTTTAAAAATTTGTTTTATTATAAAACTATGAAACATAGTCGACTTTTATTGTTGAAGCTAAGGTCGTGTTATAGACCTCCAAAACTGCCACAGAGTTCCATGATACCAAGATTGAAATAGAAATGTATTCACTCGCTCTATACAGATCTTTATTTATGGATAAAAGATTGTTACAAATTTCAACATATGGCAAGACATCATTGATGTTACTTGCTAGAGCGATGCACATGGGTCTTTGTTAATTGTTCGGGTAATATTGTTGCGAATAGTATCGTTGCGTGGCATTAGATGCATTGACGGACCTTTATTAAGGCAGGGGAGGGTCCCGGCCCCTCAAACTTCAGAGTTAAAAGGTAAAAGGGTTATATGTTTAAGGATATTAAGTGAAAATTCGGTGTTGTTGCAATGTTGTTATGCAATTTTCATTAGTGGCCCTTCAAAAATAATAATAAAACAAACAGTTTCTTGTAGTATTTCTTTTTATTTAGTTATTTGAATTTTATTTTTCTACATATATATACAAGGATTTATGTTCTCCTTTATGTTTCGACCCTTCCAACAAATGAATTTAAGTTCCGCCTTGATTAGATGTTCCAACCAATGTAAATACTGGTCTTATACATCCGTAGTCGAATGTACGTGTGTTAAAGGATTTTGTATAAGATATTCCTATATACTATTAATTGCCTTGAGGCACATTAAAAAAAATTATTTTTTGGGCCTCATATTGGATTTCCCTTGAGCCCAAGGTTTAGCACCGACTTGGCGTATTAGGCCCATGATTCCATTCACAAATGTATTACTCTGGCTTTTGTTGAAACTAAAATATTTAGGTTCTTTATTTTATTTTCTACGGTTTTTTTAAATCATCTCAAGTAATAAGAAACAAAAAAATGCTACACCTGGTGTAACACCCCCAAAATTCGGGTCTAGCGGAAGCATACATGCAATGGGGTGCTACGAAATTGGTATCACAACACAAGGCACAAAGAATGGTTTTTATTTCATTAATATAAAATAAAAGTTGTCATGTAAGACATAAAGTTTACATGATATAAAAATAGTGCGGAAATAGGCCCATAAAATAATTGTAGTAGTAGTCCCAAATGTTCATCAGAGTCGCCTATGACCATGCCCTTTGCCAAGCGCCTTCAATTAGTGAGCTAACGCCTTAAACCTGAGAATACACGCTAAAGGTCAGCTTACGCTGGTGAGTTCATAGAGTTTAAGTTACAAAAACAGTTTGGGACCTGAAAAGTTTTAGCGCTATGTGTAACTAGAGTAGGTGTAGACTCACAATCACAATCACAATCACAATCACAATCTCAATCTCAATCTCAATCAATCAATCGTTTATCATCTTAGGAAAGATGAATGGTCATAGTGAGCAGGCCTCTCAGCGGTCACTAGTCAGGCTACAGCAAGGAACCACCCAAGACTGCCCCAAATCTAGGCCGCGATAGCGTCTATTCCAAACTAGGGTCAAACGCCCTAGCTCTAGGTCAACGACTACCTCCGTCTACCCTAAAACTAGTCCACACAATAGCAAAACGAAACAGTAGCAGGTCCAAGTAAAACAGTTTGAGCTAGAAAGCTCTCATATAAACAGGCAAGCACATAATGCCTTCAAATACTTAATTCAAATACTTCGATAAATCACTCAATCAATCAATAATCAATCATTCAATCATTCAACTTAATCAAAACATTACGTACTCAAGTAGGCAATCATTTCATTTAGTAAAAGAGCATGTATTCTCCCCCAAAGATAGTTATGAAAACTTATTTAAAAGAAGGGGGCTATGAACTCACCTTAGCCACAGCAATGCAAGAATCACGACCGACACAACTTGGCATCTAGAGCTAATCACAACGATATCCAAAAGATGGGCACGACGGCACCAAGTAGTACGAACACGAGGGTACATCCTAATACGCATACGATTATCTCAAAATATAGTTCGTACAATAATAAAGTCCATAAAAGACAATGTGTCATAGTTTTCGTGGATCACTCAAATCATTACTTTATAAAGGTTTAGTATCAATGTTTCGTAAGAAAACTTTATGTTTCGTGTGGTGTGGTAAGAAGACATAAACTCCAAGATAGAACTCACGCCAAAATCATAAGGACATCAACATACAACTCACGCCAAAGAAGAATAAGCGTCGACATACAACTCACGCCAAAGAAGAATAAACGTCGACATACATGAACAATGCTAACAACTCTTCAAACTAACCAAAGAACATCTAGAAAAATGACGACTACTAACTATTTAATATAAAATAGGTCAATCGGTAAGTTTCGGTATTTACCCCATAATCCCAAATAGTTTCGGATAGTTCAATAAGTTTTATAAGAAAATCTCAAGTTAATAATTCTAATATGAAAGGTTTTAAGGATTAAATAAAACTATTCATTTTGAATTCTTTGTCGGGTTTTATATAAATACTCTTAAAAGGATTAAAAATAAAAATGTAAGTTTGGAAATAAAACGTAAGTTTAGAAAAGTCTATAAATTCCGGCATAAGGCATCCATTTATATAACTTTTCCAAGTCTATATGACTTAATTAATTCAATGTCCTCAAACAACGTTTCCCGACAAGTTAATAGAAAATTAATAGAGTATTCATTGTTTATTAGACATTATTTACTTATTGTGTATTCGTTACGAATCAAATATATTAAAGTCATCATGAGTCTAATATATTGTATTCGGTTCAAGACCAATAAGTCCATATTGTCCAACGTCCAATGTCCAATGTCTAATAAATCAATAACGAATCGTCCAATAATTGTCCAAAAGTAATCAATCCATTATACTCCGATAATTATATTTGTAATCCAAATATATATTATGTCCAACGTTATTAAATCACAGTCAACATATATAATCCCTTAAGTACTAGTAATATTGGATATCAATTATCTAGTCCCAAATTATATCCGAAACATAATCAACGATTAGCGAATA
Source organism: Artemisia annua (assembly GCA_014162995.1). Lineage (NCBI taxonomy): Eukaryota > Viridiplantae > Streptophyta > Magnoliopsida > Asterales > Asteraceae > Artemisia > Artemisia annua. The sequence continues at coordinate 82,072 of LBNU01031920.1, forward strand.
ACACAAACACCTTAGTGAACTAAATACATCTTGACCAAAAATAAAACATGTCAACCAATTGTTAGGACCAAACACACTTAACATTAATAATATCAACACAACATCAACTAAGTTCACATGTTTAATACAAATTTTATTCAATTTCAACCTGTTTATATATAACAAATATGTCATGGATTTATTACCCCACATTTTGCTTGACCCCAAATAATCAATAAAAATAAATAAACGGTCCCTAGTACAAGGCCATAAACGAAGTGAATAAAATTCAAAACCAAACGAGACGACCACGAGACCAACGCCCTTTACAGTTTTGTTATTATAACCGGACCAAAGCAAAATACCTTTAGGTGTTCACGGTGGAACCGAGACCAAACAACAAACTATCTCAACCCTTGGCTGAAAATGAAAGCAGCCTGGTCGCAACCAAAATCGATGCATAACATGATGACGACAACATCCGTATACTTGTCGTGACTCGTAACGAGTCACGACCCGAACCCCATGTAGGTCAAAGCCAGTTAACGATAACAACAATAATAAACAAGCTGGAAATCAACTCTACCCAGAAAACATAATCGAATCCGAGTCAATTCGAACGCAAACATCTCGAGACTCAAACACAGTACATCGAACAACAACAATAACTTGAACAACAATAACAACCATTTACTAGTCATTTCTTACCACACAATTACTATTAGTATCTTGTTTAAACACATTTTTACCTCGAGTTTAAATCCACCAAGTTTAATGTCTCGTTTTTATCCATAAAACTTAATAACATGAATTTTTTTCTGTTTTCTATTCCATTTGGAAATAGATCTCGTTTTACCAAAGTTATCATCCACGAAAACTAACGACTCGTTATATATACATATATATACGCGGTTAACAAATCAAACAACGATAACGATGGATTTATGGTTTCGGCTTACCAACGCAAGGAAGAGGAGAAAGAAGACGGTGGTGGTGTCTTTACGAGTATAACTCGAACCACCAACCCTTATCTTGATCCTTACACGCGTAACTTGAGCAAGGAAAGAACTAAACTCGATCTAACCAAACCACGATTTAAATAACCCTCGATAACTTGTAGGTTGTGGGTCCCACCGTGGTATAAACAACCACAAAACAGTGGGTTTCCCACCTTGAATCTTCGGATGGCACGAAGACAATGAAAAGATGCGAGTGGACATCGGATTCGATGTAGAGCTCAAATGAAATAAATGTTTGAGTGGGATTGGGAGCGCGTGATGTATACCATTAGAAAGAGGATGGGACGATGGTTAATATGGTGATGGCGGTGTGTGGTGACTCGCGGCGACGTGGCCGGAAATTGGCCGGAAGTGGCCGGATAATATAGAGAGATGGGTGGGTGTGGGTAGCGGCTGAGAAAAAGGAGAGAAGGGAAGTAAACCCTAACTCTATTATAAATGTTGTATTTATAGGGGAGTGGGATGCAAGGGGACTAGAAGCAAACCCTAATACTCCCTCAAGGACCAATATCGTCATCTCCTTTATATTTTTAACGAACCGAGAACCGGGCCAATAAATCGTGTTATAATTATTTCTCGAGCACCCGAAAGTATTTTCATATATTTTAGTTACGTTTTTACATAAACGTCGATTATAAATACGTATAACTTTATTCCTCGTCACCCAAAATAATTAATATTCGTGCTTTATTCGTTTTAGAGTCAAATCTCGCGTAAAATAGTCAAGACCACATATCAATGACTTAAGGACTGCAGATAGGCTTATATATCGAGCAGGATATCAAATCCGAAATTTGCGGGTTGTCACACCTGGTACCAAATCTTTCAAAAGTTTTTCTATTTTCATTTTCTAAAATGTAACTAAAATCTTGAAAAAAACTATTTACTCTTTCCTATATTTTTTCTTCCAATTCTTTACACTCCTTTCACTTTCCTATTTTTCAAAAAATATCATCTAAACGTTTTTTTCTAAATTTATAACATTTTTCTACGGATAAACCTCTTCCTTTTTCTTAAAAAAATGAAGTAGAAAACTAAAGATATTTTTTGATTATAGGAGATTACAAGTAAACTTTCAAATTCCAAATACTATGGCAATCCGTTTTTAACGCCAGCTTCTTTATTGGTTAGCTCATATAAACAATTTTAATAAAAACACTTACAATAAATGAAACAAAAAAATTTCGCCACATACTTGGCCACAGTTTGTCAAAGACAAAATATATTCTGAATAAGATATAAAAAGTCCTGCCGCAACGCGGCGGGCAACAAATCCCTTGTTCTAATAATATATGTGCTTTCATCAACAATAATATATGTGCTTTCATCAACAATAAAAAATAATTTTAGTTTTACGGGGTGAAAATGAAAGTTAGAGAATAGCATGAGGGCCAATAGTGAAGATTTAATTGAGTTGTGATAATGGGGGTTTTAACGAACGAATTTTTGTCCTGGTAGGCTAGTATGCAACAACTTGGTTAACGGCATCTTGTCTTCTATTTAACAAACTAGACGAGTACCCGTGCATAGCAACGGGATTTTATAGCGACACATAGTTTATTGATAAAAAAAGTTTATAGGTTATAAACGAGAAACAATAAAAGTTTGAAGATTTGGAAATTTAACATAATGTTTTGAAACCTGGTTCAACCCGGGTGGTTCAACCGGNTTGAACCGTTTTCGACCCAACCTAGCAAGTTGACCCGGTTTAAATCGATCCATTTTTTGCTTGGAACGGTTCAACCGGTTGAACCACCCGGTTGAACCAGGTTTCAAAACATTATGTTAAATTTCCAAATCTTCAAACTTTTATTGTTTCTCGTTTATAACTTATAAACTTTTTTTAATCAATAAACTATGTGTCGCTATAAATCCCGTTGCTATGCACGGGTACTCGTCTAGTTTGTTACAATAGAAGACAAGATGCCGTTAACCAAGTTGTTGCATACTAGCCTACCCAGGACAAAAATTCGTTCGTTAAAAACCCCCATTATCACAACTCAATTAAATCTTCACTAATTGGCCCTCATGCTATTCTCTAACTTCATTTTCACCCCCGTAAAAACTAAAATTATTTTTTATTGTTGATGAAAGCACATATATTGATTGTTGATGAAAGCACATATATTATTAGAACAAGGGATTGTTGTCCCGCCGCGTTGCGGCAGGACTTTTTATATCTTATTCAGAAATATTTTTGTCTTTGACAAACTGTGGCCAAGTATGTGGCGAAATTTTTTTGTTTCATTTATTGTAAGTGTTTTCATTAAAATTGTTTATATGAGCTAACCAATAAAGAAGCTGGCGTTAAAAACGGATTGCCATGTATTTGGAATTTGAAAGTTTTACTTGTAACTCCTATAATCAAAAAATCTTTAGTTTTCTAACTTCATTTTTTAAGAAAAAGGAAGAGGTTAATCTCTTCGGATGGCACGAAGACAATGAAAAGATGCGAGTGGACATCGGATTCGATGTAGAGCTCAAATGAAATAAATGTTTGAGTGGGATTGGGAGCGCGTGATGTATACCATTAGAAAGAGGATGGGACGATGGTTAATATGGTGATGGCGGTGTGTGGTGACTCGCGGCGACGTGGCCGGAAATTGGCCGGAAGTGGCCGGATAATATAGAGAGATGGGTGGGTGTGGGTAGCGGCTGAGAAAAAGGAGAGAAGGGAAGTAAACCCTAACTCTATTATAAATGTTGTATTTATAGGGGAGTGGGATGCAAGGGGACTAGAAGCAAACCCTAATACTCCCTCAAGGACCAATATCGTCATCTCCTTTATATTTTTAACGAACCGAGAACCGGGCCAATAAATCGTGTTATAATTATTTCTCGAGCACCCGAAAGTATTTTCATATATTTTAGTTACGTTTTTACATAAACGTCGATTATAAATACGTATAACTTTATTCCTCGTCACCCAAAATAATTAATATTCGTGCTTTATTCGTTTTAGAGTCAAATCTCGCGTAAAATAGTCAAGACCACATATCAATGACTTAAGGACTGCAGATAGGCTTATATATCGAGCAGGATATCAAATCCGAAATTTGCGGGTTGTCACAGTCCCACCTCCTTAGAAGAATCGTGTCCTCACGATTCAATTCCAGTTACTCATCAGGTTCTGAAAAAAACAAGCACATACGCACGAGGATTCATCTTCACGTTCACTACGCGAGTTTAGGATCCTTTAGCGAGTTTCGACGAACTCTATCGATAGGAATGCGACCAATTGAAAGTCGTCAAATTCCAAAATTCAAGATTCCAATAGATCAACAAGGTTCAAACGTTAGGATGTTAAAAATTTCTCCAATAGGAATAATAACGGCCTCATTGGGAATTCGTTACTTCGAATATCGTATGTGAAAGCACGTAACCAATGCTGAGTTCTAACGATAGCTCAAACGCGTGAGCTACCAATCTGACTCTAGCAAGAATCTGAAAGGATCGATACGACAAGAATTCATAAAGTTTACGTCATCAGGGTTTCTAATCATCCACGGGTAGCGTACATCTCCGTTCTGCCTTCGAACGATCTTCTTGATAGATTTACGTACAAATTCAAGGTCAGGAAATTGGGTATCTCCATCTTTATCTAACAAGTCGGCGATCGGCATTCGTGACCATAGAGGGTCTTTTGCAATGCCATTGGAAAACCGAATTAGTAGGTAAGAGAGAAATTGACCAACAGGAGGTGAATGGATTAAGTAGGATTTACCAATAGATACTCAGGTAGAGGTCGGGATTCGTTTTCCCGAGGTCCAGCTTTCAATAGCAGCAAGATAAAAATCGACAAAAAGGATTCGTGAAACGGCTCATAGGATAATAGGAAAACAACCCATTGTTTAAAATTTACAGGAAAGTCAATTATCAATTTTCATCTTGATTTCATAAACTTGCCGCAAGGCAGTAAAATGTTAAATGAAATCGTCTAATTAAGCTATTCGCAAAATAACGTACAAGATATCAAGGAAACATCTCACCATTTATAAAACGATAGTTAGATCAAAATTTTGATATCTAGAATAGTAGCAAGGTTGCATTTGGTTCCATATTATTGTAACATGGTAACCAAATATTTTATAAAAATCGTTTTGTGAAAACAATTTCGTAAAGTAGTTTGTGAGATAACAGGGAAAATAGTTATCCTTTATCAAGTAGTGGAAAAAATCAAAATTTTGATTTTTGCGAAATATCAGTAAAACATCTTGCAACATGGCAACATTTTGTAAATTACTTTTCAAGGCAGTTTCACTATCCAATAAGAGAGGAAGCAAAGATAAGGAATATTTCCGAGGGACGAGTGAATGAGATAGGTGGTTGTCCCAAGGATCGTGATTCAAGTTACCTCTCAAAATCTCAAGAATTCTGTTACGCACGAAATCCTTTCGAATTGGGAGATTTAACAAGTTTAAAGTACAACTCCGTAAGAGGATGTCGATTGCTACAAACAATCGGTTAGAGTCGATTGACTCGGCATGATACGTACGTTAGAGGTGGAAAGTACAACCTCCATTGAACATCGTCGCCAGAACAACATCGATTGAGAAAATGAACATCCTCAACTAAGAAATGAATAACGTCGATTAAGATAACGATCATCATCGATTAAGGAAGTGAATGTCATCGATTAAGAAAATAAACATCATTGGTTAAGAAAATCGTCATTTGGGTAGCTCACTTCGATGGAATAAACTTTCCCATCCTCGAGCAAAATCACCAAAACCTTAAACCTCGTAACAACTTAATTTTAGCTTAATCTCGCAACTCATCAAATAAGAACTATCACGAGATTCGACCGTGTATCAAGTTGTTAAGAAATAAAAATTTAACGTCGTCGATGATTTGGCTCAATTCAAGAATTGCTCAAAACAACAAATAGGTACTTACGGCTAAAATTCAATATTCATCATACGGTTCCGAACACAAGTTTAGAGTAGAGGGGACTGTGACTAGATCGCAGGATGATACGGGGCTAAATGCTAAATCTGATTCGAAACGAAATCGAAGATCACAGATTTCAACACTCCAAATTCAAAATCAGAACGTACTCAAAATCAATACCATCAATATCCGAAAGTCACGTCGAGACATAGTCGGAGTTCAATCAAAATATACTCAAAATTAAATCCAAACGTATCTAAAGTCAAATCCAACGTAGTCGGATTCAGATCCATAACGATCAAAACCGAATTCAAAATATCGAAAGTCCACTTGGGACGAAATCCGGAAATCAATTCAATTACGAAGTTCGAAATCAAATCCATACGTGACCAAAATCAAATTCACACAATGGTCCAAACCAAAATCCAATACTTTCAATAAAACCGACGAGGCTCAATACGATAAGCAACTCGGATTCAAATGATGCCAATAGGGTCTAGCCGACCCAAGGCGAAAATACGCTCGATGGCGACAAACAGGAATTCCACGTAAACGAAGACGTTTAGTGGTGTTAGAAGTACTACGATTCATACGGTGTTGCGATGCCAATGTGTCGTGTGCAAATGCAGGCTTAGGTGTTG
>LBNU01031920.1:91492-107736 GCA_014162995.1 Artemisia annua
GTTGTATTTAATTTGGTTGTACAATGTGAATAAATCATTGTACTTTTAAGTAATGGGGTGTTTTAATAATAATATTAATTACATTCATAATTTCCTTTAATAAGATTTCAACATTTCAACATTTCAACAATATTGACTTTTCACTTTTCCACTTTGACTCTTTTTTCTTTATACGTGGTATAGATAAAGTTTGTGTAATTGTGTTTAATACTCGTATTACTCCGTATATAATCAACTAAATTTATTTTACTTCTAAATAAAAATAAGACACGTAATATCAGGACGAATCGAAAGAAAATAAATCATTTATGTTGTGTGCATCTAGTCCCAAAATAGGTGTACAAAATAAGTAACCGTTTGGTTTGTTGCTATGAATCGCATAGCTTTGATAAAAAGAAAGAAATGGTATGTGTATTAATCGTGAAATCAATTCCGATATCATTGTTGTTCGTGCCAGTTAGATTTGAGTATTATAAAAATAGGAGTGAGCTCTTGCATATTAAAATGAATGATCAGTGAGACAAATAAACAATTTACATGAGTTCTTTGATGATTTGAAGATAAACAGAGGAGTGGGACCCATGAGATTAAGGTTGAGCATTATAGACCGTGGACCGGACCGAACTGAGAAACCGGCCCGAACCGGACCGGACCGGACCGAATGTATTTCGGTCTAGTCCTCGGTCCACTATTTTAACCATTTTCGGTTCGCTGTGTGGTCCGGTTCGGTTCAGTCTTACGCACAACCGGACGTTATACTTTGTTGGACCGGACCGACCGACGAACCGGACATGAACCGAACATTTTGGTCCGGTCTTCTGTCCGGTGTTTTGGGCCAAATAAGTTTTCAGTCCGGTTCAGTTTTGGTCAGTTTTCAAACCGTGCTCAGTCTTAATGAAATATCTTTAAACCAACCCATATTGAAGAACGGAGTATGTATGATATCTTGTTATCATAGTCATTCAATATAGTAATAGTTATCACATGTTATTCACAGACGTAAAATCCTGATTGCCATTCCAAGGTACAAAGTACCAAACACACCCTAAAATGTTTAGCGGTGTTTTATACACAACATGTGCATGGATTTAAACCATCTTTATCAAAAGAAAGCATTTATTTTCCGCAACATCATAACAAATAAAGTTGTTCAAAAAAAATATCAAATAAAGACAGAAAGATTATATTTCTTTTATCATACCTTGGAGCACTTTATAAAGATCTTGATACAAAATAACAATAAAGTAGATCTTGAAGTAAAAGGCACATCCAACTCATGATCCAATTATATTCAACGTACCCCATTTACTACCCACTTTGTATCTCACCATTCAATAAAAATGGGCGAATCCACACCTACATAAACCAATGGGCCATGATGCCTACATTCATAAATTAATAATTACCCGATATGGTTTAATACTTCAAGTTGCTAACATGCTATGGCAAAATTGACGTAGTTGCTATAACATGCTATGGCTAAATTGACGTGGTTTTCCTTGTCAATATTATTTTAGAAAACAAGTGTTTAACATGGCATAACAAAGATATCTCATGACTGTTTTTAACTTATTTGTTGGCCAGTCTCAAATATGTAAATAGTTAAGTTTAAACCTTAAACCTTTTGTGAGAAAGTTAAATTTCTTATCACTACGTTATTTGTCAAAGATTTAATATGTTGTGGTTACCATGACGTTAATCGATATGATAAATTTAAGCTCATTTTAAGGAAATATATAAAATGAATTATTTTAAAAATATAAGTTTTGTTTAGTGATACTATATTCCTTTATAAAGCCAATTTATGCACTGGCATAACCAAATAGATCACGCCTAGCCATAATATTACCCTCACTTGATCATTTGCAGCAGAGGCATCTATTAACTTGTGCAGTCGGGCAGTTGCACGAGGCCTCACTTTTAGTATATGTTCGATAGTATTTATACATATTTACCGTATCATGTTTTATATTTTTGTTGTCCTTCTTCTAATACTTAAGTAAAACTTGGTACAATAAAGCCCACATCATATATACGTAAGTTTTTCGTGATTGGAACCTCATTCGTAGTTTGGTACCGGCCTCCCAAATTCATGAGACGCCCTAAGTTACAAGCATGCAGCCATGCACTACCAAGACTGTTGTTGGTTGCTCTACTAGCTGACATCATAAAGTGAACGGAGGTATGTTCAATGGCCGGTGTTGGACAAGCTAAAAAAAAGACAACTAGCATTACAGTGTATGACAATAAATAGAGAAATGGTTAAAGTACATAAAAAGGAATACACAAGGTTATAACTGTCCGCGCGTTGCGACGAGGCAAATTTCTACGAAATTAAAGTAAATTATAAAAATTTGATATAATTTATATAAATAAATAACTGAAAGTTAAAAAAGTATAAAAATGTAAGGTTAAAAGTGAAAACTTGAGGTAGAGTAAAGTATTCTTTGGCCACTATATCCTGTTACCTACAAATTAAATACAGTAAAGTAAATAAAAACACTCAAAGTTGTTTTTTCTGTATAAATGCAACGTATGTATTTAAATAAGTTTTATTGTTGATAAAGAAGCTGCAATCAATGTATGAACATTTATTGGCCTATCACAAATTCACAGCTTATGCGTTTTGGATGAAATTTATTAGCCCCAGAGGGCAAAACATATTGCTGAGATAGTGGACCATTTCTAAAAGACTCGCATTTGCGGGTGTGCTAAATATCAGGAATAATAAGTGGCAAAGTCGGATGTTCTTGCAAATCAAATGGAATTACATAGTTTGGTTTGTATATGTTCACTGTTATTCACTAGAATTTATACATACAATGCTATATAATTGTTCATGGAGAGCTAAGCTGTGCAATTGTTTAGCAAGAGTTGATAACAACTCTAGTTATTGTCATTTTTGTTGTATCGGATCACCATAACTGTTGACCCACAGTAGTATGTTGAATATCTTGTCTTCGCTACAATACTATCATTTTAATTATCTAAAATGTTTGTTTTAGCTTGTAATGTTTTACATGAAGTTGTAGACGGTTTTAGTTACTTGTAATGTCTTCTATGCAATGCAAGTTGATTTTTGGCTAAAACAACATAACAATGCGACAGCTACTCGAGCCTTGAGAGAAGAACCACTCGGGTACTGGACGTATATGTGGTTTTATTTAGGGGTGTTCATACTTGATGTCAACAAGTAACACTCCTGATTAATTTGTTGCAGCTTGATTCGGAACCACTTAATCCGTTTTCAGGTGAAACAAATAAGTTTCTCAAACTATTCATGAGACGATTTGAATACTCTGCGACCCAGACCCTATACGTGTAGATAGAGATTTCTCGATAACTAATTTTCAATATAACTTAATCAAAATAGGACAGGGGCAACGTTTTCAGACAACTAGACCTGTTGGGTGATGAAAGTAATGATAAGTTATACACCAACTGAAAAGGTTGAAAATGGTTACCTGGCTTCCTATGAACTGCAAAAGTGAAGCAGATGCTTAGCTGCAACTGTTGCTATAACAAAACTAAAATATTTGATTTGATTCTAATAGAAAGAAGAATACAACAATATTCTTCGGCAAAATTTAACGCTTTGTCTTGCTCGAAGACTTGAAACCCATCTTGCGCTTCTTGGATGTTTCTATTTCAACACTCTCTTTTAGTTTCTCCAAAGCTGAGATACAATAGAAAAAAGAGGTTTAACACAGAGGAACTTGTTCAAAACATACCCACGAAGTTAAAACTCAAGAATCTAAGGTGAAAGTATGCGTACGGTACTAAGAGAGTCAAATGTCATAAGTTAAAATTGAAGCTACTTGTAACCATGCTTTCATGGATATTTGTTTAGCTTCAAGTATTTACATTAACTAAATTTCAACGAGAGACATGGTGTCTGCATAGGTAATACTAGACATGCTACCAAATATTTTCTTATCATTGTGGAAAGTTTGAAAGTAACAATTATGTATTCAGTATCGTTGGAAAATACTAATGTGGAATTTCCTTCACTTTTCAACTGTTGAAAGGTATTTTAGACATTTGAGAAACTAGACGAGTACCCGTGCATAGCAACGGATTTTATAGCGACAGATAGTTTATTAATAAAAAAAAGTTTATAGGTTATAAACGAAAAATAATGTTTTGAAACCCGGTTCGACCCGGGTGGTTCAACCGGTTGAACCGTTCCGGTCGAAAAATGGGTCGATTTAAACTGGGTCAACTTGCTAGGTTGGGTCGAAAACGGGTCAAATTAAACCGGGTCAATCCGCCGGGTTTGAAGCGTCCCGGGTCAACCCGGTTTGTGTTTTAATTGGTTGTATTTAATTTGGTAGATATGTTTTTAATTGGTTGTACAATGTGAATAAATCATTGTACTTTTAAGTAATGGATAATGTTTTGAAACCCGGTTCGACCCGGGTAGTTCAACCGGTTGAACCGTTCCGGTCGAAAAATGGGTCGATTTAAACCGGGTCAACTTGCTAGGTTGGGTCAAAAACGGGTCAAATTAAACCGGGTCAACCCGCCGGGTTTGAAGCATCCCGGGTCAACCCGGTTTGTGTTTTAATTGGTTGTATTTAATTTGGTGGATATGTTTTTAATTGGTTGTACAATGTGAATAAATCATTGTACTTTTAAGTAATGGGGTGTTTTAATAAGAGTATTAATTACATTAATTTTCTCTCACATTTGACTTTCAATACTCAACTTTCAAGACTCAACTTTTTCAAGTTTGACCATTTTTTTATTATAGATAGTATAGATATAGATATAGATATAGATAGTCAAAACGCGTTCTAAAGTGTCACAAGTTCGTAAAAGTTGAACATTTGAATAGACACATAGTTTCATGGAAGGTGTTTGACTATAGTAAAATGTCCTAAATACCAACCAAACAAGAGAAAAAGTTTTGGAACAAAGTGGGTATCTTAATATTATTTAGTGATTAACATAAGCAGCTATAAATTTGCTTTTAGATTTTCAAAAAGATTGAATCAACATTAGATTTAATTTGGTACACATCTAAATATGATTTTTTTTTGCACTTACTTTGGGATTATAAGTACGTATAAGACTTAAAGATATGCACACCTAGTTGACTGGTAGATGCAAATATGTGACCAATATACATATGTTATGGTTGCATAAAGGAAATCGTATCATAAACTGAATTCAGCTCTACTCTTGTAGTCTATATAGTCATAGAAAAATTACCATCATCATAGGTCGAAAGGAGGGACTCTACTGAATCCAGTGGAACTGTATGAACAGGACAAGAATCAATATCGGCTTTCTTCAAGAGCTTCTTGAATTGCTTGACCTGAAACACGTATTTGAGTGGATGAATATGTACAGTATAATAATTGGTTTTTAATGTTCGAATTATTAAATGTTGCTTTTAATATCATCTGAATAATCATTTTCAGAGCAGCTGCAAAAGCATCAAGTAAAAGTACTTAATAAGTTAATATATCCATTCTAGTAACCTAATATTAGAGACATTGATCATCTCACAGCCGTCTTTTCATTTATCATAAGATTATCGTTTTTTGCCCACTTTATGTATCAAATATTAGATAAACAAAATTTGTCAAACACTCAAACAAGTGATATTTTGATTATTATACCTTCAAACAGCAAAAGCTATCTTGCAGCCAGTTTTATTAAAACTAGCTATCTATCTGATCCTGATTATTAAATATCACATAATCACTTTCAAAACGCACAACCGAACACCCCAAGAACATCAATCCAAAAGTTGAATGCAAGAACCCCAGGCCAGTGTCGTATTTATATTTCAGGAACAGACAAAAAAATACCTCATCTTCATGTAATAAGGTGAAGCAACGTCCAGAATTTCCTGCTCTTGCTGTACGACCAGCACGATGAATATATGTCTTGATGTATGGAGGCTTATCATAGTTAATAACGTTTCTAACCCCGTCAACATCCATTCCACGAGTCATTGCATCAGAAGAAACAACTACTTGTATTCCACCTTCCCGAAATGCCCTCAACGTCTTGCTGCAAAACCAAATTTCAGACTCATAAAACTTCAGGTATATGAATTTTGAATAAAGCAAGTGAATAATAATAAAGAAAGGACTAATTTGGCATATACCTTCTGACAGTTTGATGTTGATGGCCAGAATATTCCTTGATTTTGATTCCTAAGTCACCGAAAAATTTAAGTAAAGTGCATAGTCTGTGAGTTGACTCGACCGACGATGTGAAAACAATGCACTTCTCCCCTTGTAAACTTTGTAATAGTGCGACTAGGTAGAGAGGCTTTAGCTTTGGTTCACATATCTGCATAAAGATTGGATTTTAAAAAATGTCAGCTATAAAAGGTAAATATGAGGTACTGCTAGAAGCTTGATGTACTGAAGTAAGAACAAATGATGGTGTCTAAAAACTATTGTGAAGTAACAACATACGCACGCTCGATGACCGTATGCTTTTACACATTTTAAAACAATTAATATCTAATTGTAATTTTTCAATGCCACATACTACGCTTCAAAACGTAATTACGGCACACAATTATATTTTCTAACAGATTGTAATACCGTTTATGAAGGATGATCTCTAACTAGATAGTCATGTGATCATACCAATTTGAAGGAAGCCAGATGTTCAGGAAGCGTGTATCGTATCTTCCCAGTTGTCAAGAACAACGGATGGCGCAGATCAAGTTGAGAAAGCTTGCTTGGATCTTGGGTTAGTGTGGCAGATAGAACCATCTTCACGAGCCTTGGGTACGCTTTACCTTTGAATCCCCTCTCTACACCACTGCAACAATTTACTTATATATAAACACAATTTGATACAATAAAATATATATGAAATTTGCTTCAATGTAAGTTAATCAATAAACAAAATGATGCGATAACATACTAAAGGATGATGCCACTTACACTCTTCTTATAGTCTTCAAAGAGCCAAAAGTAGAAGGAAACGCAGTGCTGGTGTAATTGAAGAGGCCATCAACACTAGAACTGGTACACTTAAGAACTGTAGGAAGCCATGATTGATAGGCCTCTCTGAGCAATCGATCAGTTTCATCCACTACCTGAATTACAAAAGTTCCAATGGTAAAATAAATCTATGTGTTCACCCTTCTTTTAACCTACACTATGAGACTTTTATTTCTATATTGTAAACCGCCTAAACGTCAATTATAAATATATCATTTTTGGTCATTTTTATACTGCAAACCGCCTTGACATTTTATTATCAATATATTACAACTTTAAAACAGTAAAAGCACATCTAAACAATATTTACAACTACGCGTTTATGATAGCTAAATATATGATTCATATTATTTGATATCATACAATCGCTTTCAAGATGCGACTCAATCATCCTAATACAGACACATACCACATCCATTTCATATCACAGCTATGATATAGAGTGAACACAAAACGTAACTAAATGACTTACCAGAAAACGAAGATGTTCAAGAGTAAAACCCTTGGTATTGTTAATATGATCCATCAGCCTTCCAGGTGTCGCCACTAATATGTCTACGGCACTTTGCAACTCTACAGAATGACCATCTGGATCATAACAGATGCCTGCCTCCAGTTTTGGTCTCTCAATAAGCATTGAAATTTCTTCTGCTATGGAAGACTGCCCAACTGCCAAACCAACGGATAATCCCACTGCAGGTGCAATAGTCGCAAAAACATCCTTAACCTACACATTAGAAAATACTCAAGAGTCATAAATAAATAAAAAATAAAAAATAGGACAATGTTGTTGGATGCTTTTAAGGAATGCTATGTCTACCTGCAAAGCTAAGTCACGAGTGGGCAAAACTATTAAAGCTCGAAGGCATTTGACAGAACGAGTTGAAAGTGTCTGCACGATTGGCAATGCGTAGGCTAAGGTTTTCCCACTTCCAGTAGGTGAATTTACACATATATCTCTTTCAAAAGAGCCGGGTCCTGTGGTTTCTTGCCAAACCGCCACTTGAACAGGAAAAAGTGAATCGATCCCACTACTGCTTAAAGCCGATTCCAGCCTAATGTCAAGAATAAAACATACAAGAGTGAGCAAAAAATATCAAAATAATTGACCTCATTGACCTTTAGTAAGTCCTGAGATAAAACATGCCATATGACTTCGAAACATCAGAACTAAATGTTATCTGTATTACAGTTTACCATTTCTCTTATCAACCAAAACCCTAGCAGAATTTGACACTCACCCAAATTACATAAAACATGTAAACTTATAATGGCACAATGTCTCTTACTCCAATTTACAGTAAACATTCAATACAACATTAGGCTAACCAAAATGTTCATCCACAATCAGATTACTTATAATGCTGTTTAAGATTGTTTATTAAACCGCTTATATGCTTATCTTGCTTTGATAATCAGTTTTGAAGGCGCTTGAGATTGCTAATCCAAACAGAAATAAGCCGTTAACTATAAAGCTTAATAATAGCAATAAAAAGTAATCCGCAGATTAACAGTTTCAAAGGGATGCTTTTTGACAAATAGCGCTTATTGGCTTTCAAAGCTATTTCCAAGTGTTAGTCAAATCCTGGTTATAGATGTAAAACAATACTGATAT
Source organism: Artemisia annua (assembly GCA_014162995.1). Lineage (NCBI taxonomy): Eukaryota > Viridiplantae > Streptophyta > Magnoliopsida > Asterales > Asteraceae > Artemisia > Artemisia annua. Next base: position 100,085 of record LBNU01031920.1, read on the forward strand.
GCTTATTAGAATATCTAAATCCAACTATCCAAACCTCGAAAGTGCTCATTAACATGGAGGAGCTACATAGAGCCGAGCGAAACCCACTAAACAATATTCCTTTTCATTATAATCTTAGTGCAAATTTAGTACAATCAAAAGGCGAAACTCTTGTTGTAGTTTGGCGACCTAAGGGGCGGACACTTTCTGTTATCTAAAGACGGCATTAAATTCCATTTTGAACCCACTGATATTGTATACATACGTTAGTACATTACTAACTTCAGTGTCTGAACTCACTTGACTAAATGTTTTGCTCGGCCCCTGCTCATTAGATGTGTGATGTGTCAAAAAGCAATGTGTGGGCTTACGAGCTTAACTGATTTCGGCTTATATTTCATAAGCCCCAATTTCCCGGCTTATTTTGACACTTATTAGCTTGTATAAGATTACTGTGATATAATAAGCTTACATAAGCCCGCAACTCTAAAATAAGCCAGAAAACTGGAGCTTTTAAAATAAAATCCAAAGTCAAATAAGCTTATAAGCCAAGAAATAAGCTTAAACAAACACCCCTTTAGTAATTCTTGTAAAGGGTATTAAAAATACACAACTAGAAACATAATTAGTAATATAAATAAATAAAGGTACCTGGGATTAAGAAAGGGTATATCAGTAAGAGAAGAGTTACTAAACGATGTAACATCGACAGGAGCTCTCATCCATGGTAACACTGCTACTTTATTTCTTTTTGTTATTTTCTTATTCTGCTTCTGCTCCGTTGCTACTTCTACTTCCGTCATTTTTTATGAAGATTGAAGCAGCTTCCTGTGATTGTTTTGCAGGTTTTGAAACAAGAAAAAAGGTGTAACACTGTAATACAACGATGCCCTGAAAGTACAACGAGGTGGGCTTTTTTTAATTTAGGCCGGCCCAGTTTTGATTGGGCCATGTTTTGGTTATGGATTCTTTATACTCTTTTTTAATAGGTAAAAAGGTTCGAACCTTACTGGTTACACGTTTGGTTTGAACAAAAAATGGTTGCAAACAATCACGAGATAATTTGATTAGGTCTTGTGCATCTGAGGTAAAAATATCGAGTAACCTGAAAATATATGTTTACTCGTTTGTAATCATGCTTTCTTTCTAAACATGTAATGCAAGTATTTTCTATGTGTATCTTCATAATAAATTATACTAAGTTTGATTTTACATAAGAGTGATGGGTGTGGTCACGCCGCCCCTACGCCAAATGGACGTGGAACGGCGTTAAGTCGGCGCCACCACACAGGTACCCCTTCGTCAAGGCGTGAGTGATGGTCGTGGCTTGAGTCAAACGATTTTCCATTTTTTTTCTCTCTCTCTTTTTCTTTTCGATTTAAATGGGTTTTTGATATTTAAATTGGGTTTTTTTTTTTTTTTAGTTTTTTTTTTTTTTTTTTTTTTTTTTTTTAAAGATGTGTGTGTATGTGTTGATTTTGTGTGTTGACAGTGTGCGTGTGTTTTTGCTTTGGGTTTTTTTACAGGGATGTGTCGACTGTGTGGAGGAAAATGATATATACCTTTTTTTTTCTTTTTCTTTTCTTTTTTTTTTTTTTTTTTTTTTTTTTTTTTTTTTTTTTACCCTTTTACTTTTTTAAAAGTTTTAACTTATACCTCTTACATTTATAAAGTTTGTTTAAGTGAATTAAAGTTTATGTAATTTACTTTTTCTTTTCTTGTTTTTTCTTGAATTTTATTTTTAGTTTTATATAATTTGTAACTTTATTTTTAATTTATCAAAATTTAGTTGGTTCGTAAAAATGAAAAAAAAAAAATGTTTCAAAAGTCGGTTTTTAGCTTGAGTGATTAGTGAGAGTGTTTTTTGGTATGTGAGTGATAAGACTAGATACAAAAGTCACCTCTCCTGCGCCTTCCACCTCACTGCCACATCACCATTCAACACATTACCACTCCCCTTACCTTTCACCCACAATGGTTATCACTCTCCTTACCTTTCAAACATACCCCACAAAATACCTCACACACTCACAAATCAAATAAATAATAAAAACTTGCACAGGTACTGAGTGGTGAGCACCCTCACCATTTACTCCTTTTTTCTCCTTGGGTGACGTGTGACACACACTCACAATGGTATCAATGAGGAGGAGGTGAAGTGGAGGGTGACCCCTCACACCCATTACATGCAGCCTAAGAGAAGTGAAAATGAAAAATTGTAATGTGGCATGATATGGCATCACTTTTTGCTTTTGACTTGGGCCACCATACCAAGCGCTTTAAGAATGTTTCACTAAAAAGCAAAGGAAATAAAAACTAGGTCGTGCAAACTTCAATTGATTGTATTGGGAGATATCATGAAATTTGAAAAGAAAATGGAAGTGGGTTTACAGTTTAGTAAATAATATGAGCATATTTAAACACACAACTCATTATATATCTCTCATTTTATCAATAGCGTAGTCAAATGGGATGTAGCGTGTATGGTGGTACTGGTCCATGGTCTACATATAAAGCTACAAAAAATTTATATGGTTTGTATAGATATACCTATTTTGACTAATTGGCACACAAAAAAATTAATTAAAACCCATAGCAAATCTTTTGTGATTTTTCATAGTTCATGTGCGAACTTTGGCACAAAAACCATAGCCGATTTTTTATAAGCTTTTAGTTAACTTTTTCATTGTAACTCAAGTATAACATCAAGATAAGTTTATTCATTAATTATTCAATCATTGTTTCGTTGATTGTGTTTTTTACTTGTTTTTCATATGATATGCTAGGCTACATTTCTTAGTATTTATCTAGGATTGCATGGAACTTATTGTCATTTAGTTGTATTTACTAATTTCTTGTTGGTGATTATGCTTATCTATTGCTTGCAAATTGATTAGATCTTCACTAGTGATAATTTTGCGATAACTGTTATTGTCAGACTAAGGTTTTTCCCCCTAGATTAAGTGATAAGTGGCCCCATGTGAGTCCATATCTGTTGGTAACTTGGTATCGGTGGATGGGGAGGATATCATATTTCTTCATTTTACGATACAGATGAAATAAAGAAAACAAATGGGCCTCATTTAAAAAGAAATAATATTAAATTGTTTAGTTTTTAGTGGATCTAATTCCTTCCCATAAGAAAAAAAGAAACAGCACCTAAGAACCACATAAACCTTATAATTCCCTTAGGTTACTGACCTTGTTGGGTTGCCTAGTGTTCTTTGATCAAGTTTATGTGCAACACATAGTGACCGTAGAGCGGTGTTCGACTACGAGATGTTAATTGGTTGGATAATTAATGCATAATAATTAGTTAATGATAAAGAGTAGTGCATACTAGGTAAATACGTTTTTACCACATAAGTTTACACGCAAATTTACTTTTTCTTGCATTTTAATTTCATTTTCTGCGTATTTATTTTGTGAGAGTACAATTGTTTAGGGTTGTGTTATTTAAACCCTCCTTATAGTCAACTGTACAAATCGCAAAACGCACAGTACAACACCGCGATGAACAGTACAACCCCCGATGCACTATTTTTCAAACCCCTTGCTAGGGGCCCCTGTATAACGCTCCATTGTTTAAAACGAAAAGAGTAATACAGTAGTTTTTTCTTTTTTCGAACAAGAGAGTAATAATTACTTGCATTATTTTAAAAAGAAAAATTAAATCAAAGTGTACGAAGACCAATACCAAAACCAAAGTACACCAAAACTAGGGGCACATTAGTAAAACTCCCCAACAACAACATAGAGTTCCCTATGCTGAATAATCCCAAAAAACCAAGTCGATCAAAAAAGGACCAATATATATTTATAGGTTGCCTCATCACATCTCCCAAACAACCCCAACAAACCAAACCACTTTCTCTCTTTCATCGAGTTCCGACCAGCAACAACCAACACAAAAAAAACACAGACAAAAACACATCAACCTCGTAATGGGTTTCTTTTCCTTCCTAGGAAGGCTTCTTTTTGCTTCTCTTTTTATCCTATCTGCTTGGCAAATGTAACGTCACTTTTCTTATATCTTTTATTTTTTATTTTTTTTAGCCTAGATCTGATTTCATTTTGTACTTTTGTTACAATGTGTTAAATTATGTTTCTTTAGATCTGTTGTTACCTAGCTTCGTTGATTATGTTCATATCCATATAATAAATCTGATTATTTGTATTTACTTTCGTGAAATTATTTTTTGATTTGTGACTATAGGTTTTTAAATAGTTTTTATTTTGAGCTATGTTACTTTTAAGTAGTACTATGTTTTGTTAACATGTCTAGATTTTTATTTTTTTAGGACAATTTTTTCACACTCCTATACGAGACTTGAACCCACAACCTCTGGATTGGTAGACACACTCGCATACCACTAGGCTAAAGGCCTTGGGTATATCATATATGTCTGGATTTTTTTTTTATTATTATTATTTTTATTTTTTTTGGGTTACAAATGTTTTTCTAATGTAATGGTATTTATGATGAATGCGAATAAGTGAAGTTGGTAGTTAGTTTAAGCTCGCCTTTAAATCTAGGGTAATTTTGAATTTTTAATAGAACAGTAAATTACTGTACTTGGTAGGATGGTCCTGTTTGGTAGTACTGTTTTTTACGCTCCAACTATGATAATTACATTTTAAGTGCTCTATTTGTTATTGTTAAAATGGTCCTATTGAGTGGTAGTAAGGGCTTTAATTGTTACCGTCCTCATAGGTGCATTTATATATTTATTCATAAAAAAGTCACATTTATTGTTGCTTTTGCTGCATTTTGAGTATTTAGGTCGGCCTGTTACGCAACTGCAATTATTCATACACATGGCTGTGACGTAAAGCTGAACAAATGCTTTTATTCATATACATATATAATGTTATATGATGTTTTTTTTTCTCCCAAATTTCAAAATTTTTTAACTCCTTTCGCAAAAGCACGTAGTTTCAGATGCCTTCTCAAACTAAATGCAAGTAGTTTTTCTTTCTGAATGGCCCAAAAATGAATATTTACCTCGTATAGGAAAGTTTAATCCAAGATTACCTCTTTTTGTATAGGAAAGTTTAATCCAAGATTACCTCTTTTTGTCTATTACTGATCATTATAAAATCTCGCTAGCTTTGATTTTGGTTCATGATCTTGAGGTGCAAATTTAGATATTTTTGTAACTATTAAACACATACATTAAACCAATGGCTATACCATATAGATATTCGAGCCACATAAAAGTGTTGTGTATATCCTGAAGTTTTAATTAATATGTACATATATCTTTTTTATTAGGTTCAATGATTTTGGTGACAATGGTGGACCTGCTGCAAAGGAACTAGCACCAAAAGTTGCTTCTATTCAGAGATTTATAGTCTCCAAGATTGGAGATGGAGTACTGAAACTTGATGTGAGGCTTTAACTTATACCAACCACCACAATTGGTTTTTTGTTTCAAACAGATTAACAAAAATACAAAAAAGTCAAGCATTTGTCTTTTGTGCGTGTTTTCACACGAAAAATTATTTGCCACAAAAAACCAACTGTGATGTTCTGTGAAGTTAATCACTCAATTACTTTTGATTGCAGCCATCCCTTCATATTATGAGTGTTCTTAATCTCTCAAGTTATGTTTTATACAGGCTAAGCATCTTGTTGTGACCTCAATGGCTCTTAAAGGGGTAGGTGGGATTTTATTTGTATTTGGCAGCATGAGCGGTGCCATTTTGCTGGTAACAACATAATCCTTCTTTATTTTGTGTTCGTACTTCATACAATGTTGTTTTGTAAATTGTAATTTAGGTTGATATAAAAAGATACAATGCATTATTTATCGTAAAGAACCTGATTACATTGAACTTTTATTATAAATTCAGTTCGCGAATCTGCATCCCTGTTGTTGTAATGTTAATGATATGAAACCTGCATAATGTTTGTGTCCTTCAAATATGTCGTACCGAATTTTGACCAGCAATTTTATCATGGCTCATTGGCTCGTTATTTTCTCTCATCTGCAGATGTATAACGTGCTCCTTATGACTCCATTTCTGCATGACTTCTACAACTATGAAATCGATGATCCAAAATTCCACGCTCTTCTTCCAGATTTCGTGCAGGTTATTTACATGTTGTTAAAGTTAATGGCATATTGCACGTACAACGTACACTCTTTTAGTCAATTTCTGTTTTAGGAAACATACGTTCAAATCAACTTTTAAGAACTGATGTTATAAGATTTTATTATGTTCAAATACATGACAGGGTTAAAGTATCATCTTACATGTGGTTTTTTCTTGCATGCAACTTTTAAGAACCAATATAATAAGCTTATATAGTTACTCCTTAATTTTGGAAGTATGTTCTAAACAGAAATTGATTAAAAGTATGTTCATCATACACACAATTTTTCTTGAGATAAATTGAAGTAAAGACATATGCTCTTTGCTTATCTTAACGGACCTGTATTTTCACAGAGCCTTGCACTGCTTGGGGCACTTCTCTTTTTCATTGGAATGAAGAACGTGCTTCCAAGGAAAGTAATCAAGAAGAAGCATCTAAAAACCAAGACAACTTAGATTCCTTCACAAAGTGATTTTGAATTGGCTTGATGGTACGTGTTTCTTTAGAATGTGCTTCCAAGGTTGAGATTCTTTCTAGAACGTTTTTGGTTCAATGATTTTGGTTGTAATTTGACGTAATCCAAGGGTTATTTATTACCAACTCTTAATTGGATATTTATCTTAACAAGGGAAGATATTCTTTAGATGGAAATTGTGTTTTTTGTTTTTGTGTCTCTTAGTTTCTTACTATATAATTGTCTGTAGCGAGTACTAGTTATCATAAATGGGTTTAGTTCATTTAATAGTTATTGGGTATCCGACCACATATCCAATTGGCTGAAGATGTTGGTGTCTAATGTAATGTATGTTTCTTGTGTAAACACGATATGACCTTCAAGAGATTCAGTTGGTATATCATTTAGATATGAGCATCGTTGTTGGTCTGATACTTCTGGTAACTTTTGTTGGGAGTTAAAAGTACCGGGTTCACTATTCTGCATTTCCAGTTGTGGTCTTGGCCGAGAAAGTGCAAAACAACTTTTGAATGTAGCAACATCGTTTGTAGCAAACACGTGGCATTTGATAGTTTCATATAGAGGATACCGTTCAGGTTTCACGTATACAGAATAACCTAACATTGACAATATTTTCTTTTTGGTGAATCTTAGAACCACTAGGGGCTTTCCTTATTCAGAAATTAAAGAAAAAATTATATGCAAGTTTGTATAATCCAGTTTTAATGACACATGAATCACTAGATGAAATGTGAGTCTCAAAAGAATTCATCGTGTATCTGCTTGAGAAGTTATTAGTACTATTTTAGACATCTAATTTGTTAGTTTTAAAAGATTAATCCTAGTGATCGTAAGCTCCATTTCTCACATGACATTAACAATAGGAGGCATGGGAGTGAATAATGACTAAGGCTAAAGGGACATTGGTGTGACTCTTCGCTAAGTGAGGGGTACTTATGGTGAGCGCCCCCCTCTAAAATTTGCGGGGCACCTTTGAGTGTAAAATATTATAGGTTTTAGGGGTCAATTTTACGTTGGGATGTTACAAACAAATCCCTTGCATTCGGCCCCCTCAAAATAATATTTCGGCCCCCCAGGAAAAATGCTTCAAAGTTTCGC
>LBNU01031920.1:126531-138786 GCA_014162995.1 Artemisia annua
GCCGAGCCCCATGATTCATTTCTAACGGCGTCGCATTACATACCTGACGTGCGTCAGGTCAAAATTTAATGACTTGACTGCAGATTTTTAGAAAAAGTTTTTTTCCGTTTTTCACACTACCTGGAAATCCTACAAAAGTTTTGTGTAATCTCTAACTTTATAATCTCCAGGAGATTCTGGGCAAAAATATTCATGTCCACAGACATTATATCCCTATTATCAGCTCTGATCTCCAAATACACCCCGGCCGAATTTTATGTGAGGTTGGACTTCTTTCATTTTTCAGGTGAGAGTATTGTGTCACACTTATCAGGTATCCACAACCTGTATGTAGATGAATCATATAATCACCTTTGGAAGGGAGACGATTGAGTCGTCCATCACTCTCCCTCTTGGCGACACAAGCATGCCTAAACCATAGACTCCACGCTGCTTCAGACCATCACTAATTCCATCATCTAACCCAACCCAAGACCCACGGGAGTATTATGATTTCATTCTTTCATTTTATTACTTTTACATCTTCTATTATCCTCTACCGCGCGGCGCGCGCGATGACACAGTGTTTTCCACCCACAAATCTAAGTGTAAAGAGCTGTTAACCTTACCACGCCAATAGAGGAGAGAAAACCCTCAAGAGCAACAAATGTATACAGAAGAAATAATTGGCGCTTTGATTTTGTTGTTTGAATAGTCAAACCAGTACCCCACCGCCTTTGTATAAAAACCCGAGAGAAATAGTCTTGTTACCAGTTAGCAGCATCAGCGAGCGCGCGCGCGCACTTAATGATGCGCCAAAGCCCACTTTATTACACAACATTTAGAAGGTCGAGACACACAATACACCACCATCGAGTACATTACCCAGACTAAATACAGCGCAAGCACGTATTATAAAAGCAAGGCGAAAATTTTACACACGCGCCCCACAAACCGTTAATACTAACCCCACCCCAAGAGAGAACAACGTGCTAAAGCCGGTAATAATCTAAACTCTTGAGCGTATGAATTGTCATGTTACCAACCGATTCTCCGCTCCCCTCGGTCCCTCATGTTTCATGGCTCTTCGTTTCCTAAATGAAACAAGGCTAATGTTAGATGAATGACAATCTTTAATTACCTAATGGTACGTGGGTACTTGTTCCCGTCCAACTAATGTGAAATTGTTCGTTCTATGTGGCTTTTCAAACATAGTTTCCATGGCCAGATGGCTCATTAAGCAGGTATAAAGGCTCGTCTTGTTTGCCAATGGACCAGTCAACCCGCAGGGTATTGATTGTGATGAAGACATTTAGTCCAGTTGTTAACCGGCACGATTCGCACTGTTTTGAGTCTCGCAGTTTCTCGTGGCTGGCCCTATTCATCAGGCTTGATGTGGAAGAATGCATTCCTTCATATGCCATTTTATCTGAGACAGTTTATAATGCACCCGCCTCCCGGGTTTGTTGATTTTGGCCAAACTGATTATGTATGTCACTTGGGGCAGAAATCAGCTATAAAATGATTTTTCCACCCCAAAAAATATGTGAGGGTTCAACCCCTAGATTGGTAAGGAAAACATCCCATCTTTGATGGCTATGATGTGTGTACCGGTGGCGACTCCCCCCTAAGCAAGGCGCCCACGTGGCCTTTAGATTAGTGAAAGTTTCAACCGGGCTGATATCGCTTATGCGTTAGGGGTTATGCTAACTCCGATTGTGGTGTTTCCAACGCAATTGTAAATACGGACTTAACTATTACACTTACTCTAAAGATAGTCATATCGCGTAGCGAGATATACGTCAAAACTATTTGCTCGTTACTTGGTAGCTTAATAATGTGTAGTCTACTGTACATGAATGATAATCATAAGCACTTTTGGAGTCATGCGTCCTTCAAGCCCTTTCTTTGATAAGCTATTATAATAACAGTCCAATTCGTGTCTTTTCCATTTGTTAAATATGAGTTGATAAGTTTTCTAATGGTCGATTAGCATTTTCTGTTCGGTCCCATTGATGTTAATATTTCTCCTCCTCTCTAGAGGAGAGACATAAACACCGGCTTCATGCGATCTGCTAGACAGGCATGTTTTCCATCCACAATCCTCAAATATGCTCATCCCTTGTTGGCGTACCGAGCGCAGAAATACTCTCGAGGCGACCCGCCCCACAATGCCAACATTGGCAATCCTTGCAGAACGGTCCGGTTGTTACCTGAATCCAAAGTTGGGTGCCTGATGTACCCGGTTTCCTGATTCCACTTCTGTTGTAGCCTTGGGCAGGTGCTGCTTCAGTATCTTACTTTCAACACGACCAGCAATATATTTAATGCTGTTCAAACAGCTTTTGGTCTGCTATATGCATGATGCCGCCGTGAGCCTCATCTTGCTTGCTTGAAGCAGATTCCTCCGGTATGATTCGTGGTACTCTTGATCATGGTCTTGCAAACTGGCATGTTTCTACACGCTCAACTCCCACTGGCATACCACCGGAATTAGCACCGCGCTAGAAGTTGAGGCGCAGCCGGTTGCGCGCTTACCCGAAGCCACTCCACTTATGGGTATTGTGTTTTTCTTGGGGAATAATCTATTGTCATGGTCTGCAAACGACAGTTAGCTTTATCTCGTTCTAGTGCAAGAGGCTGAATATCGGGTGTTGCCAATTGCTTGTCCGCTGAATACTGCGCTTCGGAATTCTCCTTCTCTGTATGAGTCATCTTTACAGCAACTTACAGACACACTATTGCATAGGCTGATGAAACTTGTTGTACACTGTCCCAACCTACTGCAATGTAGCTGCCGATGTCTGCACCCAAGTTACCACAGCACAGAGATAAGCCTAAGACCTACTAGATTGTAATCACCAGCGTACAACACTACAATATTGTATGTTAGATGCAAATTATTGTGAAGAACTCAATTTGTTAAACACCTTGTTAATTGTCTAATCGATTAATGGTAGCTAGATGTCTCGCTGATATCCAGTTCCATAATCGCCTGTGCGTTATCATAATTGTTTCTAGGCGAAAGCTTGCGTATTATTAGCGTATTCAATCGTTGCAGGTTTCCTAATAGTTGTCTGTAGAATTATGGATGCGAGTAGAGGTGTGCGGCGGCGAGCGAAGAGTGTTAACTAGATCTCTAATATTTTCGAACGCCCTCAGTCGATGTGCTTAAAATTTTAAAAGTAAAACGTGCTCCCACCCAAGTTTTCAATTATACTTAATTCGAGTCATTAGAATAGTTATTGTAAGTTAGTAAAAGTTCAAAGTGTAAGGGAAACCGAGGCCCTTTGATGTATATTTTGGAATGTAGGGCAAAGAGTGTATGCACACACACGACAAAAAAAAAAAAAAACAAAAAAAAAAAAAAAAAAAATCGAAAAATCAAGAAAAACAAAAAAAATGTGAAAAAGAGCCGTAAGAAAAAAACATACGGACTACCATCCCGTTTCTTTTATGTTTGTTTATGTTTTTGTTATTTTGTTTTTAGCTTAAGATTGAGTCGAGTCTTGGCTTAGCAACATTGTATAGTGCATGTATTTGATCATGATAATTAACTCGCCACCATTAAAATACCCTTATTCCAACCAAACCGTGTTTATCATATCCCTACACCTTACATTACAACCCTTTTGAAAGCCCTCTTTGATAGTTTATCTTAGGTGCTTACGCCTAGTGGAGGAGTAATTGATCCTCTCCCAAGCCTATGGTAATCTATTTGCTATGACAGGTAGACAGAGATATTTTCCATTTTCATTTATGAGATATAATTCTATGACACTTGAGAGATGAGAATATCCAAACACTATTTGTGAGGTGATAGTGTGTGATTTCCGTGCTTATTATGATTAGGGTCGAATGACTATTTGTTGTAATTACTTTTATATTTGTGTTAAATGACCCTAACTCATATTTTGATTAAAAGCTCATTTGCTTGAGGACAAGCAAATCCCAAGTGTAAGGGTATTTGATGAGACGAAAAGTGTACCCGTTTTAAGGGGTCATTTAAGCCCTAATTCGAGTAAATGTGATGAAATATTGCCCTAAATCGTTCATTTTGTCATTTTAGGTACTTTTGAGAGGAATTCTGGAAAACATGCTAATTTGGACGTTTTTGGAGCATAAAAGTGAAGAAAACGACAAAGTCTCAAAAGAGGCTGGAAAACCTTCCTGACGGCATCAGAGTCACAAGGTGACGCCGTCAGCCAACGTTGACAAAGGAGTAAAATCAGATTGCACTAGACGCCCTATGAAGAAAACAAGATGTTTACACCTGACGGCGTCAGGTGTTAGAGGAAGTAGGCCGTCAGGTGTTAAGCTAAAGAGTGACGGCCCAGAGCATATATACAAGTGACGGCGTCAGAAATAGATCTAGGCCATCCGAGAACCCTAATGGCGGTGAGCTGACGGCGTCAGAACCCATAACCTGACGCCGTCAGAATGTAAAATCTATATATACTTTTCTATTTTTCATTCATTAGTGTGGAACTTTTGGTGCAAGTTTGGGAAAAACCCTAAAGACGAATTTGGCTGTATTTTCAAGGGTTTTTCACCCTTGAATCCTTCATGTTCAATTAAAGATAAGTCCTCACTTAAATTAATCAATATGTCTATGTGTTGGTTAATTATATCTTATGCTTGTCTTTCAATTAACATGCTAGGCTAGATTTTTCTTGTGTTTGCTTAGATCTAATGAAACCTAACTATTAATTATTGGTTGATTGGTGTGTTATTACTTGTCTTGGATGAATGTTTCATCAATGTTAGGCTTAAGAAAACTGGCTAAACTCCTATATGGTAACATGCTTGAACGTCTTAAGAAACATGTAACTAATGCGTACTAGGTTATTAAGGTAGTATTTAACGCATGAGCCACTGTCTATAATCCCTATGATTGGGTGCTTTATGCATCGTTGTAGGAGGAGATAAGAGCTCATAGAATTGGGGAGATATGTACGCCACCCCATGAATTGTTAAGGAATACACCCGTCATCCACGCAAGTAATGCATACACCAATTAACCGGTAAAAGATAGTTAGGGAGTAAGGAAATCTAAGTAAACACATTTGTCTCCATATAAGTTTTCACAACCACAATAGTTTAGTTATTTTATTTTTAATTGCAATTGTAGTTTTTGGGTTAGTTGACTAGCAACTAATTCCGCCCACTCCTCCAAAACCCGAGATTTTACTTGCTTTCAAAAAAATATAAAAATACAAAAGTAATCTTCCTTCACCCTTAGACCTTTTAGAGTAGTTCTTATAACCTAACGAACACTATTCCCTGTGAGAGAACGATCAATCCCCCATACTTACCACTACACTATACTACACCGACCAGGTACACTGCCTGGTGGGATTGCAAGCTTCTCAAGATCCCTTGAGAGGTAAAACCTGTTGCGTGGTCGCAATCCCACGTCATCAGTAACTTGTCCAAATCCATCCAATCAACAACCAAACATCCCATAACCTACCATACACCTTCTTAGGGTGTCATGGGTTCCTAAACATCATCCACCAAGTTAATCTACCAAGGGTTTACATATTATCCATTTCTAGGGCTCAAAAGATATAAAAGTGTAAATGGAGTGGTATAAACTAGCACATGCATGATGTAAATCTTGTATAAAAATCATATGAGCATTGTAAGAACTTGGTAATATCATGAAAAAGAGTTTAGTAACTTACTTTGAAGGATTTGTGAGTTTTGAGGATGAAAACCTAATAAAACCTTGGATTTATATTTCAAAACCCTAAAAGGATTATTAAATGGACTTGATTAGCACTTGTTCTTGAAAAATTGATGAAGATTGCTTGTGGGTGGAGCCTTGGCCGAGCACAAAGAAGAAGGAGAAAGGAAGAAATATTTTTCTAGCTCTTGAACTTGTATTGTGAGAAATGTAAGTGAAAAAATGAGATAATATCTAAAGTATTAGACAAGTTTGGTGGGTAATAAATGTGTGTAGGTAAAATAACAACTTGGGGGCTAGGGGGGGGGGGGCAAGCTGCCGAATTTTAGAGGAAAGGGGGGGGGGATGTGATGGTTTGGGTATTTGTTGAATTATTATGTGTTTAATTGTTAGTTTTAAGTAGTTTTAGTGTTATCGGGTACCGTTTTAGCTAGAAATAAATTTTAACGGGACTAAATGTGACATAATAAAGTCATAAAAATTATGAAAATATATTTCTTACAAGTATTGAGTGTTTGAATAATTATTGTTGCAATATTACGAAAACCGTCGTAATTATATGAAATTTATGATATGAATTAAATAAATTCCCAAAATACCGGGTAAATGAATTTTATAATCTTTGTGATGTTGTAAGGAGTGTAAAAATATATCGGGACCATTGTGGGGAATGTCGGACGTGTTAGTCACATTTATTGATCGCGCGTTAACGTTTATTTAAACTTAAATATACGTAAAATGTCAAATGTACGAAAAATGTTAATTTGAATATCCTACGAGTGGAATAGTATGCAATTGCTATTGTGATGATATGTAGACTATTTCTAGTCCGTATGAAGTGTCCCTGCTAATGATGCATGAATTCGCAGCTAAACCTAACTGGTTACGCGAATTTGAATACCCGTAAACTAGGTTTACGTGATGATGCATGATGAACATGAATAGTGTTTTTCTTCCGATGATGAATAGTGTCACATGAATAGTAAAATTTTTGAACGCTTCTCAAAGTCTCAAACTAACTCTGAAAATGATGAATAGTGAAATGATGAATAGTGATCGATGAATAGTAAATGATGAATAATAACTTGTGAATAGTAATTTGTCGAGGTTTGGAAAATGACCTGAAATTGTGAGTTGTGACATTAACCCCTTTTCTAGTTTTCCACACATATGACCAAGGTAAATGTTAACCTACACAATAATTTTTGGTGATAACAAAACGACCAAAATATCCTCACATTGGCCAAAGGGACTAACAATGCAAGATCTTTCAACCGTAGGGACGGATGGTGCAACCAACTAGAAAAAAGGACGAAAGGTGTGATTGTGTGTAAACCACATGAATGAAATATGCAATTAACTCTTAGATTAATGACAAAAAACAAAATCATACATACTAATAGATTCAATCCCTTGATTAATCGGGGAGTCTTAAAGCTTCAATGAAGCATCCATTGGGAGTCCTAAAGCTTTAACCACAAAGCTGAATATCAATTATTGCGGTATACAAACCATCCTCAGTTAGGTCTAAAATTCAATGTAGAGTCTTAAAGGACATCAAAAGACTTTTTAATTAGTGATATTAAGTTTTAAAGAAAATCAAAAGACTCACTCAGGAGCCTATAAATATCAATAAAGAAATGTTTAATAAATATTGCTCCATATTGTGAAAATCATGATAGTTATATACTCCCTCCGTCCCAAATTTATTGTCCCCTATTGACTTTTTCGGTCTTTCTTTCACAATTTTGACTATAACTATTTTTGTTTGTGCTACATAATTTTTGATAAAAATTATACCAAATGAAAATACATTTAAAACTCAATCCGTTCATATATTTTGTATCAAATATTATGTGATATAAACAAAAATACTTAAGGTCAAAGTTGAAAAGTGAAGACCGAAAAATTCAATAGGGGACAATAATTTTGGGACGGAGGTAGTAGTAAAATAACTTACTCTTTTACATGGTAAAGACAAAAGTATTATACTATGTGTTTACATGATGAGGTAATTCCACCATTTGAGGAAATGTGACTGTTTGACCTATTGAATGCACCAGTAGATTTGTCGTTAGTACCGGTGGTTGTGGGGCGAGGTCTAAAGTCATTAAGACTATGTATAAATTTGCAACGAGTTCTGTAGCTTCTATAGATTTTCGAAATCATAGAGAAAGATTCAAAACAAGATTGTTTCAATCTTTCTTTGTTTATATTCTTTAGCGTGGTTCCTGTAATACCCTAGGCAAATCCCACATTGGCCGTGACTTGGAGTGATGTTGGGACATATGTTAACATTCGCCTTATATGACAACAACGCGTTTTGTGGTCTAACGGTTAATCGCCCATACGGTTAAGCGTGCTCATGTGAGAGTAGTACTGGCTTGGGTGACCTGCCGGGAAGTCTTCACATGATGGCCACAAAAGCAAAGCCGTGAGCCCTCGGGCAAAGCGGACAATATTGTGTTCTATAAGGCGGGGTGTTACAGATGGTATCAGATCCACTCCAAGCCGTTCGGGATGTTGGGCAAACCTCATCGAGGACGATGAGTCCCTAAGGGAGGGGTGAATGTAATACCCTAGGCAAATCCCACATTGGTCGTGACTTGGAGTGATGTTGGGACATATGTTAACATTCACCTTATATGACAACAACGCGTTTTGTGGTCTAACGGTTAATTGCCCATACGGTTAAGCGTGCTCATGTGAGAGTAGTACTGGCTTGGGTGACCTGCCGGGAAGTCTTCACAAGAGAGCGACAAAAGCAAAGCCGTGAGCCCTCGGGCAAAGCGGACAATATTGTGGTCTATAAGACGGGGTGTTACGGTTTCCGTTTACTTCGACTGTATTAAGGATTTGACGAATTATCTTATACATACCCAGGGGTTACTGTTACTCTAAGATATATAAACATTGTTTTGTCTCAACATCATTCCATAACTCATGGACCAAGAAATATTAGCTATATAGTATATACAATTTGTAATTCGAACAAGTGTATTAATGTTTGGGCTAAAATGTGTGGCTAATGGATCATGGGCTGTCATTTCTATTTGGACAAATGGATGGAATCAAGGGTTTGTGTTGTAACGCGTAAATAAATGAAATCTTATGCTTCCTTTGACAAACATCCCCCCGCGAAGCGTGGGCATAAAAACCACCATTAGATTTATACTTCAATAATTTATGCTGAACATTACGTAAGGAATAATTTTATACAAACTATGTGCATTGCACGGGTTCTGAATAGAAAAGTAAAGAAACACAACAAGAAGAACTAAACTATAAAATCAACAAAATAGTTACATCTACCTAAACATTAACAAAATTCCTCCAACAATCAACAAAATTCTTCCGAGGCAGCTCGAGCTATAGATTGTTGTATATTTGAGCCTCACCATCATACTAAGAACTCGGCAATTTACCCAAACATTACGCGATAAATAATTAAATAAAATCTGTGTGTATCGCAGGGGTTCACAAAATAGTTACATCTACCTAAACATTAACAAAATTCTTCTAACAATCAACAAAATTCTTCCGAGGCAACCCGAGTTATAGATTGTTGCATATATGGGCCTCACCATCATACTAACAACCCGACAATTTACACAAACATTACGCTATGAACAATTAGATAAAGTCTGTGTGCATTGCACGGGTACGTCATGCCTCGTTAATATTAATATACATGGTTGTTAGATAATCAATAAAAAAAAGTAACATCAACAATTTACTAATTTTATTATGAATATGTTAATCATACTTTGAGTAATTGTTTATTCAAGATTAAGGCTAGGCCAAGGGTATTGACCATCAAATTTAAACCAGAAAACACTATGACCCAACGTAAATTGAGGATGATTGTCCAAACACGAATATATAGACCCGAAGCAATTCTTCACATTCAGTTTAGTCTTAGACATGTAATTAACAAACAATACTTATGCAAAGCCGTGCCTCAAAATTTATGCACATTTTTCTTGGGCTATATTCAACATTTTACATTAATATTGGTTGTTAACAAGGACGAAATTAAGTATTGTTTTTGTTGTTAACAAATGTTTCCTTTTCCATTTGTATCAAAAATCAAAATCCATATTTAATTGCACTGAATCAAGATCACTAATTAGTACCTTATTTTTGTATGTGCATGGACAATTCATTGTCAAAAAGATTAGAATTTGTCATACTTATTTGTGAAAAATGGATCTTTATGACTTGGAATATCCTTTGCGGTGTTTTATGACTCATATACTCGGTCCTGACTGAATATTTCATACCTCGAACATAAAAGATCAATGTCGTTTTATCCCTCTTGGCCATATTTGAACGCGTTGAAAGGGGACCATGAGATTTTCCACATACAAATTCATAAATCTTTTGTGAGATAAGGTAATTGCATCAAGATTTTCCACATAAAAATTCATAAATCTTTTGTAAAATAGAGGTTTCTCCTCCTCACAATGAGCCTATAGATAATTTGACCATCTTTTACAAATTACATACTTAAAATTTCGTAAACTTGTTATGTAAATTGTGTATATAGAAGATTCAAACACATCTACCAATATAACATCACCAACATTATATATTAAATTGGTAACATCCTTTTTAATTTCCACTATTTTTGGATCAAAGTATTCACCCATCGTTGAGTTGTCCACGTCGAGCATTGATGGTGATCAGTTACTAATTAAAAAAATGCATTATGCATGTCTGCCCATGTACGAGAGTTGTTAGGAGTAAATATCTTAGTGGCGTGACACTTTGTTTGAACTGACTTATAAACTATAAACTCCCAAAAACCTATTTATATGTCAACTAGTGTATAATCTATGCCAAATGGTATGTTATCATCAACTACTTATGAAACAATAAATTAAAAATATTAGACGGATGAAGTGTCTTTGGTTCCGGTTATTCTGGAAATATTGCCTTTAATTGAGATGTAAACAGCTTAATCGTGTTTTTTTCGTAACTGTTTCTAGTAATTTCTATACTTAAAATTTGTACCTAATAAGTTTTACACCTCTAACTGTGCGCGAATCTATCAAGACGATCAGCCACTAAGCCATCTTTGCAATGGTTAATAGTAAGAGAGCACGGTGTTGGATGGTATAGCTCCACTGTTATAGCTCTTTTGTTCTTATGGAGGCGCCATGTGCGTACCGTACCTTCACGTTATACCATTATCGCCCAATTGCGTAACATGATGTTATTGTTTTTCTTTTCCTTTTTAAATGTAAAATAGATAAAAAGTGTGGGTCACAAGAACCTATAAAGGGTTTTACAAACGAGAGTGGCTTTTTAGTTATATGGGGTTATACGAATGAAAATGTGTTTTTTAGTTATATGTTATAAACCAAAAGCTGACTTGACAAGATGTATAAAACAAATGTAACTTTTATTTACCTAGCTCTTTAAAAGCAGTAGGCACACTGCGGTTTTAACTCGCGACGGGAAAACATGAAACCCACACCATTTGTGGCATTTTCATGTGTGGCGTCACACCATTTGCGGCATTTTTCGTGTGTGGTGTCTTCGTTACCAGCCCAAATGGTCCGGTTTTAGTTTTTCTTTTTTTCTTTTTCTTTTATTTCTTTTTTTATGTGTGTTATATTTGTGCTTTAGTTGGGAACATATGTGCCAAAAGATATCTCATGACACAAGAAATTATATAAAAAAGAAAAATGCTAATGTGATAGCATTTTACCCACAACACCACACGACGGCACCAAAGACACCAAAAACTTAGGTAGTGCTCTAAACATTAAGCAACTTGGTGTCTTGGTCTATTAAATAACGACCATTATCATGAATAAATTATGTTTCAATAAAGACCAACTACCAAACGCGTAAAAAGGTTTACTCGGTATCTCACACGCTGAGAGGGACCCCCCACACCAACGTCTTTATAAAAACTAAACGAAACTTCGCGCCTGTTTCCTTCATCAAAACACACACACACACAAACATACTTTCCCTTTTTATATCTCTACAAATCTTATGCAGCATCTATACTTTTGCAGGTCCTTAATTTAAAGTACCATATATATTCTAAGGAACCTTCCTAAGAAATTTCTTAAAAAATTAATTAACACGCATTTGCCTTTTTTGAATATTTGTCGCATTCCGTATTTGAATTTTTCTCAGCGTTTTCTTGAAGTTATAGTTGTGTATATATACATACTTTGTTTAATAGTCTTCTCATAAAAAATATTCTAAGACGTAAGGAAAAAAAGAAAAAGATATGGAGAATTATTTGAATGAGAATTTTGGCGCCGTGAAGCCTAAGCATTCGTCGGATGAAGTGTTGCAAAAGTGGAGAGATATGTGTGGTCTAGTTAAGAATCCTAAACGAAGGTTTCGCTTTACAGCTAATATCGAGAAGCGGAATGAGGCTGCTGCTATGCGACGTACTAATCATGTGAGTCTTTTGATTCACTTTGTTTGGTTTTAGGTTCTGGTAAATTTTAGTTTTGTGGTCAAATGTTTGAATTTTGTAATGACTAATGTTGACTAAGCTTTGGCTTTTCTTGTTTTTGTCACCTTTTTTTTTTTTTTTTTTTTTTTTTTTTCAAAAA
>LBNU01031921.1:0-11035 GCA_014162995.1 Artemisia annua
CGAACATTTTTCGTCTCATCAAATACCCGTTGACACTTGAGTTTGTTGTCCTCAAGGCCAATGCTGGTTTATTGCCCAATTGAAAAACAAGGTATAGAGGTCATTTAATGCTTGAACTTAAAAGTAATTACAAGATTTAGTCGTTCCAGCTTTACTCAAAGAATAGCACGGAGGAAAAATATACTGCAGCCGTGCTCATGGTAGTGTTTGATACTCAACTCTCTCGGTGATAATATGCTAGAGTATAATGTAAAGGAAAGTGGAGCAATATCAGCTCACTACCTGTCATAATAAATAGATTACCATGGACTTGAGAGTGCAGGACAAAACCTTCTGCCACTAAGCGTAAGCACCTAGGATACATCAAAGAGGGGCTTTACAAAAGGGTTCATAACGGAGGTTAGGGGATATGGAAAAACACGCGTTTGGTTGGATAAGGGATGGAGCTTTGACTGGGTGGCTAGGTCAATCATCATTATTAGTTTGCGACATATACAAGTGGCGTTGCCAAGCCAAGCTAGACTCAATCGTTAAACCTTTCAAAAACAAACACAACAGTACAACTAAGAAATAAAAGATAGGTGTGATGGTCCTAGTCCGTATGTTCTTTTATTACTTATTTCTACATTATATAATACAAAAAAAAAAAGTTTCTAATTTTGTTTTTGTATTTTTCTTGATTTTTTTTTGAGATACCTTTTTTACCCTCCATCCAAAATAATACATCAATGGGGATTAAGCTGTCCCCGCTACACTTGAACTTTACATTATTTACATGTACTTATTCTACGACTCGGAATTTGAATATAATAAAACACTTGATGTTACTTTGAAACGTTAGCACATATGGGGTAATTAAATGATTGTCTTCAACTTCCATAAACTAGTACTACCATGATTTCCCACATCCCAAAAAATATGTATCAATCATATGATCAGCTAGCAACAACGCAACTATATACGATAATGACAAGGTTAACAAATAACAATATATGCACAAAGGTGAGTGATAAAGGTAGGCTTAAGGCGATTTGGTTGCACATTTGGGCGTGGATGTAAACAAATTCTTCCTTAAGTATGATGCTTAAAGTTAGAAACGAAAAAGGGATAGGCCTGCTTGAGGGGCTGGTGACTAGGGTATGTGTACGCAAAGGATGGGTACATCGCAAAGGTGTGGGAGCATACTTGGCCAATGTAGCCAAGTGTAATGTATAATACAGGTTTAAAAACAAGTGTTATCCTAATGCTCTGTTATCATGTAGTTAACCTAATCTGCACGAAGGGTGTAGTTGCTCAGCTTGTGGACTCGAATGGTCATTAACGCAAGTTCGTAGAAGGTCGTATGTATTACCGGTCAGCACATGGCACTAAAGTTGAGTGTTCTTGCTACCAGGTTCTAGGGTGTGAACGTCACAGTGTGTAGTGGGTGGAAACCAATTTTTTCGTGGTACGGTTTTTTGTGCTAGTCATAAATTTCCGTATCCATGAGACCTTATTAGGACTAAAGTTTTCCCTCCGGTTATTAATGGTAAAAAAATTTAAATTTGCTCTAAAATGTCTATATCAAGTTTGTTCGTTATTACACACTACTCTGTAAACAAGCAAAAATCAAACAATATTGATGTATGTATAATCTAACTTTATTATTCCCCCTCTCCCCATCTAGTTTGAAATTGTCCATATGTTCGAAATATAGGAATGGAAATTATTAATAAATGTTAATATAGATTATATAAAAAATCGTATATCCTTTTGTATATTTGTTTTCTTTATTGTCCAATATAATATTGTGATTTTGTATGTATGTTCCTCCAAGAAATGAACTATCAAAGCTTCCCTTCCAGGTATGATGCAGTCATCTTCTTGTCCTAGAAGTAACCTGTTTAGCATGGAAACACTCAAGAAACCGTGCGTTAAATTGGGTGGCCATTATTCACGATTATTATATAACGTGTACTAGAAAGGCAAGTAGGATCTTATATAATGCTTTGTGGACATGATTTTCTATCAGATTTCTGGATCATAAGAGAGATTTTAACAAACATTTACATAGTTCCGTTAGTGGAAACTTTAATCAACAAATAAATTCCAGATTTTTGCAGCCTGACGTCCGTCAAGGTTATTAACTTGACGCCGGTCAGAGTGTCTGACAGAAAGTTAAGGTTGAGTTTCCTTGAAATTTCTTGAAAACCTTTTGCTCCAATTCCTGGGGAATTCTGCAGAAAAGAAATCGATTATGACTCGATACAGAACATGTTGACTCTAACCAATTACGAATATTGTAAACTAATTTTCGGTTGTTATGATTCATGTTATTTCGTTCGTATAGCTTAACCCGCATATGGATGTCTCTTACACTTAGCTTTTGCAAAATACCTTTATTATGTGATTAAGGACGAAGTTAAAAACAAAATAAAGCATTTTCACAATTTAGTTGAAAGCATGAATCTAGATAACAAAAAAAAGATGAAATGATAATTTACTACGAACGGAATACGCACCAAAAAACACCACCAAGAACATGGGGTGCCTCCCAAGAAGGTCTTTTCGTTTATTAATGAGTCTTGTAGCTAGAAGCTCCGAGGCCTTGGCGTGCGTTGACGTGACGTTCTGTCCGGTGGGTTGTGTTTACTCCGAGCGCTACTGTGCGCGAAACTCGCGTGGGTTGCTGACGGTCCTGATTTCTTTTTTCTAATTGGCCCTCAGCTTCTCACAAATTCCACGAGACTAGGTACCTGAGACCAAGTGTGCCTAGGAAAATCGTTATGAGGAAAGTTCTGCTTGTTCTCAAGGATTATGTCCATGCGCGTTCTTGTTGTGCTGTATGCATCGGGGAATGGTCCTCATGGCATCGCGAGTTTGTCGCCGCTTATCTAGTGTGGGCAGAAAGTGCGAACTCTTTCATCTTAGAAGGCAGTATGAGGTAATCGTGTGATCGTGTTGCATGTTAGCAGAGGGATTGGATTGTCGCGGCTTCTTGAGTTTATCATAGCTCTAACCTATGAGTCCTCAACAGAGACGGCCTACGAGCACCACAGAGATTAGATTACAATCTACACCACTCACAGACATCCTCTAAACATCATAAATCTGCAACGAAAATAAAATTTACCCACAAAGACGTAGCTCATTTACCCTGGTCCTACAAAGGTTGAAATTTTCCGGGTATTTGGGGGTCTCTGTCTAGATCGAGCTTGCTCAGGTTCATATATCATTGTAAAGACGGCGCTAGGAGGCATGGACCATTGATTGGGGATTCGTAGTCATGTAAGCGGTGCGATTAAACTTATACCCAATCATGCTGGTATCTTGATGTTATTTGGGTCATCCTCTTATTTATTTTAGGATGATTCTAAGCAACGGGTGGTCGAGGGTGTATCAAAAGCGAAGATTTCTGTGATTAGGCGAGCATTTCCTTAGTGGATAAAAGTCAAAGTACTCCCTATTCTACCTGTATTTTCCTCCTTTTTCTCCTTACCCTTAACAATCGCAAAATCCTTAGGTGCAAAGTCGCTTGGTTTATGTTCTATGGGCAACTTCTAAGTCTTTGAGGGGGACAGTTAAATTGAAGCTCAAGGGTGACCAACTTATTAAATCCTTAAGTTCCCTAATTTGGCTTTCAATTTGGCCACGCATCCCTAGCGAATTTCAACGGGTGAGAGGGTGGTGGATTCGCGTTCTCCATAAGGGCAAATGGAATAGTCAATGAAAATAGAACAAAGAAAGACAAAGAAAAAAGATTAGACTAAAGAGATCCTAGAAAAATAAAATAAAATCTCACTAGAAGGAGTCTAGTGAGTAGACCGATCTAAGAATAAAAGTCGTAACCTTAACAATAACTATTCGCCGAGGCAACGCGCCAAAAACTTGGATGCGCAGTGGGATTGGCAACACGCCACTACGTTTCTACCTCTCGAGGGATCTCGAGAAGCTTGCAATCCCCACCAGGCAGTTGTTACTCTGACCGATGGTTATATAGTGTAGTGGCGAAGTACGGGGGATTGATCGTTCTCTCGCAGGGAGATGTGTTCGTTCAGGCTATAAGGCCTCTCTGTAATCATAGGTCTAAGGGTGGAGGAGATTCTTTTTGTTATTTTTATGTTATGAAAAAGCAGTAAAATCTCTGGTTTTGGCAGGAAGGACGAGGCGGAATTAGTTTGCTAGTCAACTAACCCAGAGTTTACTACTTTTATACTACTTGATATTTTTGTAATTTTTTAGGGTTTTGGAGAAAATCAGTGTGGGGAGTAGGTGTTTACTTAGCATATTCATTACTCGCCGTAACTATCTGTTTACCATGGAATAGTATGTTGAGTTTGCCTGCGATGACGGGTGTAATTCCTAACAAATCGTAGGGGGAGTGCTTAAATTTCCTAACGCTATAAGTTCCTAGCCTCACGTTCTGATGACGATACGGTCAAGCAAGTCCGGTATCCATGAGCTCACCGATAGCAACCTATGCATGAAAATAACTACCTTAAAATCGATACACGCAATACGATTCACGTTGTCTAAAGGGACCGGGCAAGCTTGTTACCGTATAGGAGATTAGCCCAGTTTTTCTGGGCTGAGTGCTAACGTAGATGAGAACATTCACCAAACACAATCACAAGCATTACACCATCACCATTGATAATCATAGTTAGGGTTTCATTAGATCTAAGCAAACACAAAGTAAATTAGCCTAGCATGTTGAAAGAAAGACAAGCACAAGTATATATTACCCAACACATAGACATATCGTATGAATAAAGACTTATCTTGGATTAAACATGCAACTTAGAGGGGTTAGGATACCCTCTAAGGTCTGTAATACACGTACTAGGGTTTAACCCTAAAGTTCTCCACTCCAAAATTCGTCTTTTAAAATAAGAAAAAACGTTCTATATATATAGAAAATTCGGGCTGACGGCGTCAGCCCAATAGGTGACGTCGTCAGCTCGGCGATTAGGGTTTCCTGACGGCCTTGGTTGACGTGGTCATAATTGCTGGTTCAAGATCTGACGGCCTTGGTTGACGGTGTCACAATTTACACTACGAACTCTCTGGATCGTCACGAGTCTTTTTTCCACTTCTGGACTTCACTTGTTCCTGACGGCGTCACTTAGTAGAGTGTGATGGCGTCACCTTCAGTAATCTTCAAGGTCTTTTGAGTTTTTGTTGTTTTCCGCACTTTTTCACTCCGAAAACGCCCGAAAATGCTTCTTTTGTGATTTTCCCTTCAAAAGTACCTAAAATGAGAAAAGAAACGACTTTGCGTGAAATCCAAACCAAATACATACGAATTAGGACTCAAACCGACCCCTAAAAACGTAACATTTTTCGTCTCATCATATATGCATATCGTCACACATTTTTGGCGTGACCAACAGAACTTTTTGTACCAGTGAATTAACATGCTAGGCTAGATTTTTCTTGTGTTTGCTTAGATCTAATGAAACCTAACTATTAATTATTGGTTGATTGGTGTGTTATTACTTTGTTGGGATGAATGTTTCATCAATGTTAGGCTTAAGAAAACTGGCAATACTCCTATATGGTAGCATGCTTGAACGTCTTAAGAAACATGTAAATAAGGCATACTAGGTTATTAAGGTAGTATTTAACGCATGAGCCACTGTTTACAATCCCTATGATTATGTGTACGCATGGTTGTAGGAGGAGATAAGAGCTCATAGAATTGGAGAGATATGTATGCCACCCCATGAATTGTTAAGGAATACACCTGTCATCCACACAAGTAATACATACACCAATTAACCGGTAAAAGATAGTTAGGGAGTAAGGAAGTCTAAGTAAACACATTTGTCTCCATATAAGTTTTCACAACCACAATAGTTTAGTTATTTTATTTTTCTTGCAATTGTAGTTTTTGGGTTAGTTGACTAGCAACTAATTCCGCCCACTCCTCCAATACCCGAGATTTTACTTACTTTCCATAAAAATATAAAAATACAAAAATAATCTTCCTTCACCTTTAGACCTATTAGAGTAGTTTTACTATCCTAACGAACACTATTCCCTGTGAGAGAACGATCAATCCCCCGTACTTACCACTACACTATACTACACCGACCAGGTACACTGCCTGGTGGGATTGCAAGCTTCTCAAGATCCCTTGAGAGGTAAAACCTGTTGCGTGGTCACAATCCCACGCTCATGGAAGAATCAATGGTGAAAAACCCTTGAAAAGGCTGACAAAATCGTCTAGGGTTTGTTCCCAAAAATTGCACACTAATGAATGAAAAATAGAAAAGTATATATAGAAAATACACTCTGACGGTGTCAGCTTATACATCCTGACGCCGTCAGCTCGCCGCCATTAGGGTTCTCGGATGGCCTAGATCTACTTCTGACGCCGTCACTTGTAAAATAGCTCTGGGCCGTCTCTCTTTAACTTAACACCTGACGGCATAGGATTGTTAACACCTGACGCCGTCAGGTGTAAACATCTCATTTTCTTCTTAGGGCGTCACGTGTAATCTGATTCCACTCCTTTGTCTTGGTTGGCTGACGGCGTCACCTTGTGACTCTGACGCCGTTAGGAAGGATTTCCAGCATTCTTTTGAGACTTTGTCGTTTTCTTCACTTTATGCTCCAAAAATGTCCAAAATGATGTGTTTTCCAAAATTCTTCTCAAAAGTACCTAAAATGACAAAAGGAACGATTTAGGGCAATATTTGATCATATTAACTCGAATTAGGGCTTAAATGACCCCCTAAAACGGGTACACTTTTCACCTCATCATTATACCTGATGAGACGAAAAGTGTTACGCTTTTAGGGGGTCATAGCATGTGAGGTGCATGCGAATGATCCTAGATCGGGCGCATGAGGTGCACGTGAAGGTACTCTCCAACTTATGTCTATTTTGATGTATTCCGAAATCTTTGTATGTATCCTATATCCTTGATGTGGACCACATNCTTACAACAGGTTTTACCACTCGAGGGATCTCAAGAGGCTTACAACCCCACCAGGCAGTGTACCTGACCGATGTAGTATAGGATAGTGGTAAGTACGGGGGATTGATCGTTCTCTCACAGGGAATAGTGTTCGTTAGGATAGAAAAGCTACTCTAATGGGTCTAAGGGTGGAAGGAAGATTCTTTTTGTATTTTTATATTTTTGTGAAAGCAATTAAAATCTCGGTTTTTAGAGGAAGGGCGGAATTAGTTGCTAGTCAACTAACCCAAGTTTACTACTTATGCAAAAATAAAATAAATATCTAAACTATCGTGGTTGTGAAAACAGTATGGAGAAAATTGTGTTTACTTAGATTTCATTACTCCCTAACTATCTTTTACCGGTTAATTGATATGTGTGTTACTTGTGTGGATGAAGGGTGTATTCCTAATAACTCATGGAGTGGCATACATATCTCTCCAATTCTATGAGCTCTTATCTCGCTCTATGCCATGCACGGCACAACCATAGGGGTTGTAAACAGTGGCTCATGCGTTAAATACTACCTTAATAGCCTAGTATGCCTTGGCTACATGTTTCCCAAGACGTTCAAGCACGTTACCATAAAGGAGGTTGGCCAGTTTTCTTGAGCCTAACATTGATGGAACAATCATCCCAACAAACAACAACACACACCAATTAACCAATAATTAATAGTTAGGTTTCATTAGATCTAAGCAAACACTAGAGAATTTAGCTACACATGTTAATTAAAAGACAAGCAAAAGAGATAATCAACCAACACATAGACATATTGATTGAATTAAAGTGAAGACTTATCTTTAATTAAGCATGAGGGTTCCAAGGGTTGGAAACCCTAAAAAGTACAGAAAATTCGTCTTTAGGGTTTGCCCTAAAAGTTCTCCACAAAGTTCCACACTAATGAATGAAAATTAGAAAACTATATATAGATTTTACACTCTGACGGCGTCAGGTTATAAGGGCTGACGCCGTCAGCTCGCCGCCATTAGGTTTCTCGGATGGCCTAGATCCACTTCTGACGCCGTCACCTTATAAATCCTTCTGGGCCGTCACTCTTTAACTTTACTCCTGACGGCCTACTTTTCCTAACACCTGACGGCGTCAGGTGTTAATTCCAAAATTTCCTCTGGCCCGTCATTTGAAAATTGGATTCCACTCTTTTGTCAAGGCTTTCTGACGGCGTCACCTTGTGACTTCTGACGCCGTCAGGTTGTAAATCTTCATCTTTTGAGACTTTGTCGTTTTCTTCACTTTTATGCTCCAAAAACGTCCGAATATGCATGTTTTCCAGAATTCCTCTCAAAAGTACCTAAAATGACAAAAGGAGCTATTTAGGGCAATATTTGATCACATTTATACGAATTAGGGCTTAAATGACCCCCTAAAAGCGTAACAATTTTCGTCTCATCAAATACCCTTACACTTGGGATTTGCTTGTCCTCAAGCAAATGAGCTTTTATTCCAATGAAAATATGAGTTAGGGGTCAATTAACACGAATATTAAAGTAATTACAACAAATAGTTATTAGACCCTAATCATAACAAGCACGGAAATCATACACTAGCACCTCACAAATAGTGTTTGGATTCTCACATCTCTCAAATGTCATAAAGTTTATATATCATAAATGGAAACGGAAAATAACACTCACTACCTGTCATAGCAAATAGATTACCATAGGCTTGGGAGAGGATCAATTACTCCTCCACTAGGTGTAAGCACCTAAGATAAACTATCAAAGAGGGCTTTATAAAGGGTTGTAACGTAAGGTGTAGGGATATGATAACACGGTTTGGTTGGAATAAGGGGTATTTAGTGGTGGCAAGCTAATTATCATGATCAAATACATGCACTCTACATCGTTGCTTAAGTCAAGACTCGACTCAATCTTAGTCTAAAAATGAAATAACAAGAACTAAAAAGGAACATAAAAGGAAACGGGATGGTAGTCCGTATGTTTTTCTTCTTTCTTTTTTCATATTTTTTTGTATTTTTCTTGATTTTTTGATTTTTTTTTTCATACACTCTTGCCCTACCATCCAAAATAATACATCATAGGGGATTTGCATTCCCCTTACACTTGAATCTTTACATAACTTTACAATCACTATTCTAATGACTCGAATTAAGATAATCGAAAAAAATGGAGTACTTTTTAAATATTCAGCACGTATGGGGGTAATAATGTTGCTCTTCCCCATTACTTCATTACACTAGTACTTTACCCATGAGTCCCAATCGTCCCAAAACAATATGTACAAGGATATGACTTAACTTAGCAACCATGTAATTGACCGGATAATTAACTAAGGGTTTAACAAATGTTTTCACAATAATGCACCAAAGGTGGGTGCATACAAGGTAGGCTAAGGCGATTGGGGTGTACATTTAGTGGGGTGTAACAAATTCTCACTTTGAGTAAGATGCTCAAAGATCGAAATGAAAGGATAGGCTCGGAAGGGTGTACTAGGGGTATCGTGTACCAAAAATGGATACAACGCAAAGGGTGTGGGAGAATTACTTGACCAATGAAGTCAATGTAATTATAACAAATATACGGGTGTAAAACAATGGGTTAATCCTAATGCCTCTTATCATGTAGTAAATCTTAACTACACGAATGTAGTCTCACTTGTGGATTTGAGATGGTCCTAACGCAAGTTCTAGAATCTAAATGCTACCGGTACTCACATCATAGCACCAAAGATGGATGCTTTTCCTACCAATTCTAGGGGCGAACCTCACATATTTGGGGTGGAAATTTTTTTTAGTGGTACGGTTTTGTGCTAGTCATACAATTTCCTATCCATGAGACGCTCATTAAGATCAAGGTTTCACTTCTAAATGTTGTAAAAAATTTTAAATTGGCGCTAAAATTGCCCTAACAAATATTTTTCTTGGTTTTATTACAAATTTACTATCAAACAAAGCAAAACAACAACATTGTCCCCAATGTTCAAATAAAAGACGTAAAAGTAAATAAGATGAAAGAATGAAATCAAATACTCCCCTGAATCATTTGTTGTGGATAATGATGTAACATGGTTAGATCTTCTTCCAAGATAGACGAACGTTCAAAGCTTCCCTTCCAAAATAATATACGTCTTCTTGTCCAAAATAACCTGTTAACCTGAAAAAGATAAAGGCCAACCTCGCGTAAAATCGGCGGTAAAATCTACATAATAACATATAATGCTTGTGGAATGAATATATTGCAGAATTCCTGGAGATTATAAGTTAAAGAATTGACAAAACTTTTTAGATTTCCGGAAAAATACAAAACTTTCAAAAATTGCAGAAAATTATAACCTGATGCCGTCAGGTGTTAACCCTGACGCCGTCAGAAAGTTCTGACAGAATTCTCATGTTAAGCTTCCGGGAAAAATTCTGGAAAATCTAAATCTTACTTCCTGGAATTCTTGCAAAAATTCATTATGACTCGATACAAGCATTTGACTCAAACAAATACTAATATGTAGGTTAATTTCATTGTTATGATTCATGTTCATTCGTTCTATATAAACCAATTTAGATTTCCCTTACACTTAGCTTTTGCAAAATACCTTTATATGTAGTTAAGACGAAGTTAAAAACAAAATAAAGCATTTTCACAATTTTGTTTGAAGCATGAATCAATATCAAGAAATATAACTTACATACGGAAACAAACAAAATCAAATAAACAAAAAAATAAACACACAAAGCTTGGGTTTCCTCCCAATAAGCGCTTGTTTTTGTTCGAGTCACGAGCCTGACTCTACCCTTATTTAACAGAAATAGGGGAGGTTTTCCCTACACTTAGGATTAAGTGCGGGTGGAAGTAGTGATACACACCATCTCGGTGGAAGTATGCCACGTGAGGGAAGAGTGGTGGATGAATTATATGCTCAAAGATGTGGGATCCTATCATCATAACCTTACCTAATTTAATTCGGTCAATGGCTAAATTAAAGTTTTCTCCTAAAAAGGGATCATCTTCAATCAACTTCGAAAGGCTGCTAGTTGGGAATCCATCTTGACCTAATAAACCTGGTTTAAACCCATAATGTTTCTTGTGATCTATCATGAGTGGGTTATGTAAGTATGTA
>LBNU01031922.1:19967-30721 GCA_014162995.1 Artemisia annua
TGTCAAAATGGGTTGAAGCAAAAGCTTTACCC
This sequence comes from Artemisia annua, assembly GCA_014162995.1. Taxonomy (NCBI): domain Eukaryota; kingdom Viridiplantae; phylum Streptophyta; class Magnoliopsida; order Asterales; family Asteraceae; genus Artemisia; species Artemisia annua. Next base: position 20,000 of record LBNU01031922.1, read on the forward strand.
ATCAATGATGCCCGAGTTGTTGTGAAATTCCTCAAAGCTCTGTTTGCCCGTTTTGGAACTCCACGTGCTATAATCAGTGATCGTGGTACGCATTTCTGCAATGACAAATTTGATAAAGTCATGCAAAAGTATGGTGTAACTCACCGTCTTTCTACTGCGTATCACCCACAAACAAGTGGACAAGTAGAAGTTTCAAATCGGGGTATTAAAAGGATACTGGAAAGGACCGTAGGAGAAAATCGTGCATCCTGGTCGGATAAATTGGATGATACACTATGGGCCTTCCGTACAGCTTACAAAACACCCATCGGGTGTACGCCTTACAAGCTTGTGTACGGAAAGGCATGTCATCTTCCGATCGAACTAGAGCACAAAGCCTGTTGAGCCTTGAAGCATGCAAACTTTGACCTACAAACTGCGGGTGATCACCGTAAAGTTCAAATGAATGAATTAAATGAACTACGTGATCAGGCATACGAGAACTCTTTGATCTATAAAGAAAAGACAAAGAAGATTCATGACTCTAAAATCAAAAACCGCGTTTACAACGTTGGTGATCGAGTCCTTCTTTTTAATTCAAGATTGAAGATCTTCTCGGGAAAACTCAAATCCCGTTGGTCTGGTCCATTCACTATTACAAAGGTTTATCCATATGGAACCGTTGAGTTATCTCAAATTGACGGTCCAAATTTCAAAGTGAATGGCCATCGGTTAAAGCACTATTTTGGAGAGGACATACCACTCACGATTGTCCCGGATCTCCAAACTTTCCCCAAGGACAATTAAATTCGGGGTCGAGTCAAGCTAGCGACTCGGTAATCAAAAACAGTAGCTTCTTCATGGACAATTTAATTCGAGGTCGAGTCAAGCTAGCGTCTCGGTAATCAAAAACAGTAGCAGTATGGGTTTTCACCCATATTTCTGTCTTCTTTCTCTTTTCTACCACCCAAGTGTGGGGGAGATGCCCCACATGTTGTATATNAAAAAAAAAAAAACGTAAATAGCCTAAAATAAAGGTTATTAATATTTCCTTCTTACGTTCTAAGTGTCGGTTTAACACCCGGTACTTTGAATATCGAGGGCAATATTCATTTCTAAGTGTGGGGGGAGGGGGGGGATTCTCACGAATTCAAACACATGTTCCATCAAGCACCCTCATTTGATCAAAATTTAAAGTTTTTTCACACTTAGAAATGCAATAAATGGTTATCAGTCCGCCATGTCTAACCCACATAAGGACTGGCTAATCCAGGAGCAAACGGCTCTTGGTAAAGATATCTCAAATCCGTTGATGGCTTGCAATTTGCCCAAAATTGTATGGTAAATCAACTCGCCATATCCTAAAAAGTGAAAGAGTTGGCTAGCCCGCAAGATTATGGCTTGTGGTAAAGGCACTGGAAAAAAGCATAATTGGTATTCAGCTCACCAAGATGTTGACTATTCCATCAAGAGTTGGCTAGTCCAGAAGCAAACGGCTTTTGGTAAAGACAAATCAAATCCGTTTACAGCTGATGATTTGCTAAAAATTATATGGTTATTAATGTACCATGGTTCTCGAACTGAAACATTGTCTACTCCAGAAGTGATGGCTTTTGGTAAAGAGACAAAAATCCATTAAATTTTTTTCAAAAGATTGCTAGGGACTAGCAATAGTTTAGTGTGGGGGATTGATGAGTGTGCAAATACTCATCATTTCTGTCACATTTAGACTGCAAAAACATCTGAAAACACACATAAATGTCACAAAATACATAAAATATCTTTGAATTGTGTTTTTATGTGTTTCAGATACAAAAGGATTGAAAACTGATGAAAAACAGTCAAGTTTGCATAATTGGCAGTTTCAGTCCCTGAACTTTCATAAAATGGCAAAACTAGTCCCTAGTTATTCAAAACATGGAAAATATCATCAAAGGTCCTTTGGGATTCACAAGTTGTCAAAAGAAGTCCTTTAAAGTCAAAAATTTCAAAATGACAACTTTGGTCCCTCAAGTTTGAAAAATGGCAAAATAGGCCCCTGAAGTTTCACACTTTGGCAAAACTAGTCCTTGAGGGTTTAAAATGAATGAAAAGTCAATATTAGTCCATGGGAAATCAAACTTATTCATTTTTAGTCCCTGGATAAAAGTTTTCATCAATTGGCAGAAAAGGCCCCTAAAGTTTCAAATTTGGCAAAACTAGTCCTCGGGTATTTAAAAATTGGAAATTATCAAAAATTACCCTTGTACTATTTTTGTATGGCATAAATGGTCCTTATGATAACTTTTGGGAATTTACACTTTCAGCCCTTCAAAATTCAGAAAATACAAGTTTGGTCCTTGGGCTTATAACATAACAAACCAAACCAGCCCTTTGTTTATTATCCTAAACCCAAAAACAAACCAACCCAATAAACCCTTAACCCCTTATTACTCCTGGCCCAGTCCAAAAGCCCAACAAAAACAAAACCCAACTTTTAAATAAAACTGGGTTGACCCCGTTTGACCACCAAAACCTCCTTCCCTGTTCATCTTTCTCTCCCACACCTGCAAACCCAAAACCACCATGGTTTCTCCACCACCTCACCCTTCCACGTCACCTACTCTACACCACCAGCTCACCTTTCCACCTCTACAAACTCCAAACAGTAAGCATTAATTGTTTCTTCCAAACTCCTCCACTGAGAAACATTACAACCATTGGAAATCCTTACACCTCAACCCCAACCCATAATCTACTCCCTAGCTTGTTCCCTCCACCTCCACATCCTTCCACAATTCTTTAATTAGCTCAAAACCACCCCAACTGTTCAAACAGTATTTTGGCGCCAAAAAGCAAGTTTGATGGCTAGGATGAATTTTGAAGATTCAACGGTCAAGATGAAGTGGGAAAGTCTCAGAGAACAGCTGGAAGCTTGAAAAATCTATATAATTCAGCTATGGAGCAATGTTGTAAGATATCTAGTGTAATTTTGTCTTAGTTATGTCGTTCTTAATGTTTTAAATTCTCCAGTGCACAATTAAACTTTAAACCTTTGTATTTCATGTTACCAGTGTATAATAAATCTTTTTCAGTCATCAATTTCAGTGTTTGATTCCATTTTTAGTTTATGCTTAAATTTCCTCAAAATCACAAGTTCACTGTGATGTTGTTATTAGTATTGTATTTGGACTTCTAAGCTCACATAAGCTCCCTATATAGCTTGTGCAAGCTATTAGAAACTCTAAAAACTAGTATCACTCAAAAAAGAAAAATACAAGAAAAATATAAAAAAATAGGTGTAAAATAAAAAAATCAGTGAAGGTGATGAAGAAAGCAAAGGAGCAGGGTTTATTATGGATTGCCCTGGGTTAGTTGCTTCTTGGGAAGCTATAGGATCAGTTCACTTGGCCTTGGATACCTTGGATTTGTTCAGGATCAATTGTGAGCCAATTTCTCATTTTTGGCAAAGTACTGTACAATTGCTTATTACACTGCTTGTTTGCTGCTTTTATGCTCATTAAGTGTTGCCTAGTCAAGTTACTTTTTAAGATCTTAGACTTGTTCATTAGATTTTCATTATGCTCACTTTTTAGAATTTCACTATGATTATTGCATAATTTAGATTCATGTGTATTAGCTGTTAGAATTGATGTTTTGATGTTACTTTAAGCTTATTATGTTATGATAAGTCATTATCAATCAATTTATTGGTCTTAATCAGTCTTTGGCTTTGAAAATCTGCACAACTAGTTCTTATAGGGGTGTTTGGTTTAAACTGTTATCCATGTTATGCTTGGTTTCAGTGTTTACAGAAGGTTGAGACATGTTTCTTTAGGTCTCAATAGGTAAAATTAAACATAAAACTGAGTGCCCTTTTGATAAAAATCAACAATAGCTTTTAATCTCATTTCTTAGTCCACTATGTAGAAAATTAATCTCATAATCATCATGTTGGGTTCATAAGTTGTATTAGTAGCTTAAATTAGCTTTATTACAGTTTAATATGTCATATTAAATAGCTTAGGATCAATCTAATCTCAAGAAAGTCAAAGTTAGTGTTCAAGTAAAAAGTCAAAATTTCTTAGAAATAATTTTTTGAATAAACTTGCAAATTTTCCACAGGACTTAATATTGAGTTTTATGTTCTGAGCTTTTGGATAATTAATCTTTTGTTGCTTGTCTTGCTCAGTGTATTTTTTATAATTTTATTAAGCTTAGTGTAACTGCTTATTTTTTAGCTCTTAATTGGTACTTTTTTACAAAGTTGTCCTGTGCACAGTCCTGCAAGCCCATTTGACAAGCTTGCACAAGCTTTATCACTTGGCTTTTGTTGGTGCAATTTGTAGTTTTGTAAAGCCCTTCTGGCTAGCTTTCTATATGTGTGCTTGTTTTTCCCTTAACTGCTTATTTACACTGCTTATCATGCCTATATTATTTGTTCAAAGCAAAACACTACACTGAGCATTCAGTGTAGTTGTACCAAAATCATAAGCTCCTAATAAGCTTATCAGTGGACTTTAGTTTGTGTTCTTGGGCTTTTTGGAAAGCTCACCCACCAAGCTCATTGGTTCCAGGCTTTTTTTGGTTTTTAGCTTATTAGATAAGCCTGCTCAAAGCTTAAACTTTGTTCCATTTTGTTGTGAGTATTGAGAAATAAGTGAATACCAGCTTTTTCAAAAGCTTGTCACAAGCTCATTAGCGAACTCCAAACTTTGAACTTTAGCTTTTTGGAGAGCTTAGTTGGTATACTTGTTAGTTCCAGTGCTTATTTTCCCTTTCAAGCTTATTGCATAAGCTTAATTAGGCCTCCAAAGTTGTCCCAAACCTGTTTGGTTATTCAGGATTGGTGGATTTGCTTATTTGGCTTATTGAGCTTATCCAGTGTGCTAATCTCACATTTTTTACTTGTTTCATGTTCATTAAGCTTAGTTGCATCTATTTTTACCATTGTTTCCAGTTCCTTTAGCATATTTTGAGCATTGCATATTTTGTTTCATGTTCATTAAGCTTAGTTGCATCTATTTTACCATTGTTTCCAGTTCCTTTAGCATATTTTGAGCTTTTGGACACTGATTGAGCCAAAAAGCTTATCTGTCTAATTTTTAAGCTCTCATTCTGCTATTTTCTAAGTTTTAAACTTTTTGTTTTCATTAAAGTTGGTTATAATCATTAGTAAAATAGTTTTGTAAAAAGAAAATCAAGAAAAAATCAAAAATAAATTAAGTGATAGTTTCTATTTAAGCTTTTTAGCTTATTTTCAGCTTTTTCAAAAAGCACTTTTAGATTTTATATTTTTCTAAAGTTTCTGTCACCTTAGTGTATTTTTATAAAAAGTTTCAAATTTTTCTTTATTTATTTAGTATTTATTAAAAATCAATAATAGTTTTAATAATAAATAAATAATAATTAATTAATAATAAATACATAAATAGTGTAAAAAAATATAAAATCAGTTTTAAAATAAGTTTTAGGATATTTTAGATTTATCTAAGTTAAAATTTCATTTTTCCTAGTAATTTTCATATTTTCTTGTAATTTAGTGTATTATTAATAATAATTAGATAAAAAGTGTGAAAAATATAATTTTAGTTTTAAAATAAGTTTTATAATGTTTTAGATTTTTCTAAGTCATCATTTTATTTTTCTAGGCTTATTTCATATTTTCTTACAATTTAGTGTATTATTAAATAGTTAAAAATAGTTATTAATTAATAATAAATAATTAAATAGTCTAAAAAATAATTTTAATTTTCCAATAATTTTCTTAAGTCATTAGGATCACAAAAATATAATTTTCACATTTGTGGGAGTTATATTGATCACTTTTCACTTTTTATTTTGTACGTAGACGTTTATTCAAACGTAAACGTACACGTTTTATGTTTTCTTAACTTTATAATAAGTTTGTAATAATAAATAAATATTTTAAGTTTATTTAATTTGCATTTAAGTCGCTAAGACATGCAAATTCTTCTATAGTTAAAAATCGATCTTTTGTTTTGTACGTTTACGTTTATTTTAACCTAAGTGTACGTTTTTAAGTTCTTTTACGTTTTTAAGTAATCAAATTTCCCGTGCTTATTTTTATAGCTTGTTTAAGCTATTTCTTTTTATATTCCTTAGTTTAAAACACTCATAACCCTTTTCTGTTCAATATTCCTGATCACGAATTCGTTTTATTACAGATTTCACACCTCGTTGGGATTAAAACTACCCGGGGATATTATGTACTCCTTTGGTGTAATTGCATTGCGTCCTTGATAGTTTGACTTTAGTTGACCAAATCCTTGGTTGATTTTTAGTTGATTGTTTAGGACCAATCAATGGGTACAAATTGCTATCAAGTCAAAACTATTTTAGTACTCCAATCATGACACTTATCAAACGTCTTAAAATATCGATAAATAAAGTCTTAACCTTATAATAATAAAACCTGTTATATAGAGGATCATTTAACTAAAAAGTTTTTTTGCGGATTCTCACTATTTATTGAGTCATTGAATTTTATAAGTGATGACGTATAGTCTCCACTCGGGTCACGGACCCGATTAGTAAACAATACTAACACTTAAGCCCACCACGAGCGGGCCGCTATAACGATAACTGGACTACCAGTTGGATGGTTTGGGCCTACAAGGCCCAAGCCCAAAGTTATTATCGGATAAAGATACGGGATATCTCCTAAATAAAGGAGATATCTACCAAATATCCGATATCGGCGAATAGGCCGAAGAGTGAGGAGCACGAAACCTTATCGGTTACGTGTATATAAATAGGGCATCATAGCTCTCGTCTAAGGTACGATTTACAAACCCTAAAACTCTTCACAAACCCTAAATTCGATTACTTACTCTCACGCCGGAGGATAATCGGGGGAGACAATCCCTCGATAAGCCTAACGGTGTTTGTTGCTTTCATAGTGCGCAGGTCCCCAAGCATTATCATCTAATTGATACGAGAACAGGAACCCAAACAAGGAACGCCCAACTTTTGTATCAACAAGTGGCGCCATCCGTGGGACCCTACACTAAGAACTAGGATGACGAAACACAAAAACACAAGCCAGCGGACTCCGCAGATGGACAAGACACGCGGTGACCCTCCAAGGAGGAACTACCCGGATCTGACCCTTAGGCAAACCACTGGGACAACCAGTGCGCCTGGTCACCAAGAATTGGAATCAACCCCAATCATCCCAACAGTGGAGTTGCCCGCTGCAACAACTCAAACCACCACGGTGGTCCCAAACAATGAGGATCTTCAGCGTACTCTCTTTACCACTCCTCACCAGACGGCAACTGCTGTGGACAACACAGCACCGCCAGGCGCACCTGACAAAGAGAGGAGGATTAATCTAGAAGAAAACATTACTGCGCTGGAAGAAGATACTCAAGGAGCAATGTTAAAAAATTTCGTATCACGAAATTTTGATACATTGAATAATCTCCTGCAAGAGGAGTCAAGAAGAAGGTCGAGTCATAACTTACACGCTCGACTTAACTTCAATGGAACATCTCCACCGCGTTACCTAGAGCGCGAGCATAATGAGAGGCGCACCGATGTCCACTCTAGACTCGGTACACCGTCTAATTCGCAGTACTCGGAGGAATACGAGGGTAATGGGCGACGCACACCCGTTTTCTCTAGGCTAGGTAGTCGCAGAGTCCACGATAGAATCGGACCACGACGCTCACCAAGCGAAGGTTCTTCTAGATCGGGAAGCAGAAGAGCTTACGACAAATCTGGGAAACGATCTTCCCCAAGTGAAAGCCCTTCTAGCTCGGACTCCGATGAAAAACGGCGCAAGCGCCGTAAAAGAAGCGATTCTTCCTCAAGCAGTTCCTCGGACAACGAGGATAAGGAAACAGGACACTGGAAGTCCAGAGGAAGACGTCGCGAGGAAGAGGACGAGGACATATCCCTTCCTTGGCGTCGCCAAAAGGTTGATGCGTTCTCAAAGCGCATCAGCGATTATTCAGACAACAAGAAAAGGCGCATGCCTTCCAATGTTAAAACATATGATGGAACGGGTGACCCTGATGATCACCTAAAAATTTTCGAATCCGCTGCTGGCATCGAAAACTGGCCACAACCTGTGTGGTGCCATATGTTTAACTCCACATTGGTAGGGAATGCGCGAACTTGGTTTAGCAAACTTCCACGAAGAAGTATAAAAGGGTATGAAGAGTTGCGGAAAGCGTTCCGCTTGAACTTCACACAAAGAAAGAAGTACGCTAAGGACCTAGTAGAATTGGCCAGGATCAAACAACGCCAAGGGGAGTCCACGAGCGCCTTCATGGAGCGCTTCAAAGACGAATGCATACACGTTAAGGTATGTCCTGAGATACTAAAAATTTCAGGATTCATGAATGCGATCAACAACCAAGAACTTATCAAAAAATTAAATGATAAAGTTCCCCAAACATTCGACGAACTAATGAAGCGTACAAGGTCTTTCGTTCAAGGAGAAGCCGCCGTCGCGGATAGCAAGAAAGCATATTCTAACTACAGGCCGCAAGAACAGTCAAGGAGACAATCCAATGACCATAGCGGCAACCGTAACAAAAGCTATCGCAATGATGGAGGCGCACGGGGGAACGACAAGTATACCCTACTGACAAAAACTCCTAGAGAGATATTCGCAACAGAGGGAGCAAATTTTCCCAAACCTCCACCAATGCGCACCCCAAAAGGAAAGCGCATAGGGAATGGTTATTGCGACTACCATGGATAGAAAGGACACACAACGAACGAGTGTGTCCAGCTTCGCCAACTAATTGATAAATTAGTAAAAGAGGGTAGGATGGACCACTTAGTCAAAAACATTAAAGAAGGGAAGGATAAGCAAAGAACCGGGGATAAAAAAGAACCACCTAAAGACAAGGCAGACACAATTTACATGATACAGTCATGGCAGCGCAAAGTCAAACAAAAGGTCAACCAAAGGTTCACTCCTAACGACGAGATTTCCTTCCCAAAATTGACCGCGGACAACGCGGTGGCAGAACCACTCACCATTGAGATACATGCGGGAGGTCACAATATCCACCGTATGTATGTAGATGGAGGAGCATCTGCGGAAATAATGTATGAACATTGTTTCAAAAGACTACGGTCGGAGATACAAAGTCAATTGATCCCCGTCACATCATCGTTAACAGGCTTCACAGGAGAAAAGATATGGCCAATAGGACAACTACGCCTACTGGTTACGCTCGGTAACAAGGAGCACTGTACAAAAGCATGGATGAACTTCATGGTGATTAGATCTCCCTCACCATACAATGGTATTATTGGAAGATCAGGAATATCAGCCGTACGGGCAGTACCATCCACGGCGCATGGAATGCTCAAATTCCCAGTAGAAGGCGGCATTGTCACCCTTTACAACAACGCTGTACCTCCCGAGGAATGTAACACAGTTACATGTGAAGCAACGAACACTCAGGAACATGCCACAGCCAAAATCCCAAATTTGAAAGTAGCAATACACCCTGACTACCCTGAACAACAGGTGTCAATTGGAGGTTCGCTGTCAGATAAAGGAAAAACAGCTGTGTGCGCACTCCTGCAGAAAAACATGGATGTCTTTGCATGGGAGCCAAAGCATATGACTGGTGTACCTCGGTCAATCTCAGAGCACAAACTGCAAATCCGACAAGGATATCCGCCAATAAGGCAAAAGAAGCGTGGCCAGGCCCCAGAGCGCGCGAAAGCCATCCTGGAGGAAGTACACAAACTTGTGGACGCAGCTATTATGCGAGAAGTCTACTACCATGATTGGTTATCTAACCCAGTCATGGTAAAAAAGAGCGATGGCAGTTGGCGAATGTGCGTGGACTTCACGGACCTAAACAAAGCATGCTCTCAAGACTGCTACCCACTACCAGAAATAGACTGGAAGGTAGAATCCTTATGTGGATATCCTTTCAAATGCTTCTTGGACGCATACAAAGGATACCACCAAATCCAAATGGCTAAGGAAGATGAGGAAAAAACAGCATTCCATACGAGCCAAGGCGTCTATTGTTACACAAAGATGCCCTTCGGGCTAAAGAATGCGGGAGCTACCTACCAGCGCTTGGTAGATAATGCGTTCGAAAAGCAAGTGGGTCACAACTTGGAGGTCTATGTTGACGATCTGGTTATAAAAAGTCATACTGAAGATGAAGTAGTGCGCGATATTGAAGAAACATTCAAAATACTACGGAAAATCAATATGAAGCTAAATCCTAAGAAGTGCACTTTTGGCGCTACAGAAGGCATGTTCCTAGGATACTTAATAGAACCAGATGGCATCAAGCCATGCCCTGAAAAGACCGAAGCAGTCATAAAACTTCCTTCACCGCGTACGCTAAAGGAAGTCCAATCTTTGAATGGAAAATTGGCCGGTCTAAATAGATTCCTATCCAAGTCAGCGGACAAGTCACTACCACTATTTAAAACACTCAAGAAGTGCACAAAAAAGAGAGACTTTCGCTGGACTACCGAAGCAGAGGAAGCGTTTCAGCAGCTCAAACAAACAATAGCAGCGCTTCCCAAGTTAGTCGCACCCCGACCAGGGGAGGAGTTGATAATGTACTTATCCGCAACTCATGGGGCAATAAGCGCGGTACTATTGACGGATAGGAACTCAGTACAAACACCTGTATACTTTGTCTGCAAGGCGCTCAAGAAAACGGAGATCAACTACAGCCCAATGGAAAAGTTAGTACTGGCATTGGTATTCGCAGCCAAGAGATTGCGCAGATACTTTCAGGC
>LBNU01031926.1:0-16501 GCA_014162995.1 Artemisia annua
TAGTTATTTTATTTTTCTTGCAATTGTAGTTTTTGGGTTAGTTGACTAGCAACTAATTCCGCTCACTCCTCCAATACCCGAGATTTTACTTGCTTTCCATAAAATATAAAAATACAAAAATAATCTTCCTTCATCTTTAGACCTATTAGAGTAGTTTTTCTATCCTAACGAACACTATTCCCTGTGAGAGAACGATCAATCCCCCGTACTTACCACTACACTATACTACACCGACCAGGTACACTGCCTGGTGGGATTGCAAGCTTCTCAAGATCCCTTGAGAGGTAAAACCTGTTGCGTGGTCGCAATCCCACGTCATCATACATAATCTACCGAATATCACAAGTAGATATCTGATATTGAAATAGCCATCATGGACCAATGATGCAATGCACCAACCCTTCCTAACCACTCAAGTTCTTCTAAAAAAGTACTTGCTTTATTTCTCATGGAGATTAGATACATAGTCTATTGACTTCTCACTCCAAGAATGTTGGTATTGAAACAGGTGGCAGTCTACTCCATCCTTTGCTCACTTAATCTCAAAATGTACTTAATGAGTCTAAAGCCAAAATTATTTATGATAAAATCTTCTTATGGCGCACACAAAACTGTACACTTGCATTCTACAATAAAGAATACAATTGTACTTATCATTTTACATATCTTTGAGAATTTCTGGAACATTCATAGTGATACCTAAACTTTGTATTCCATGATGATTAAATGAAAATCCTACCAGCGTCAACATCACAACTCGGTTGATTATGTATTGCTTCAACTAGTGTAAACATGTTATCTATGTGATCCAGGTATATCTATTTCATAAATTGTTTTGTAGCTTTTTCGGAACTGGCGTAGTAAAGTTTAATGTTGATCTTCAACGATGATCATCCATAAATCCTGTCAGTGCTATATCACGGCAACGCCTAAGCGCGGATCATACATTTGATTCTCTAATAGTTTCAACACATACGTTAACTGGAAACGTAAGAGGCCCAGGATATTTTCTCGTTAGAAAAAAATAGGTGTTCGTGAAATAGGAGCTCATTGACCAAGAAAATAAAGCTGCCTTTACTAATGCTCAAGGAAACATTCTAGCTAAAAAGTCAACATCAAAGTATTTCGAACATCTACTCTACTACTTCTACATCAGTGTCGTCTATTGAACAAGCTTTCATATATGATGCAGAAATAGTCAAGTCAACTCCACTACTTCGTTTTATTTGAGGATATAGTCAACCATTAACTAAGGTTGACATATCAAATATTCGCTAAGATTATCTCACCATACTCATCCGCAATTAGATTTAAGATATATACGAGTTTGGACTATCCGTTGGTCATCATAGTAATTAATCCGATGAGCTCTGAACCACTCAATTATGAAATTCAACGCGACTTTGAGATAAACGATGTAGATAAGGAAATATCATATTCTATGATGGTTGAAAATCCTGAGGATTCCGTAGCTATGAAGTTTGAAGTTATCAGCACTCTCAACATGATATACATTCGATTACATTCTTCAACAGTAAAATGAAGTTATCATGCATTTTTCTACCAAGATAAAGAAAATATTCTATATTCAAGAAACTTCAATGATCAACCTCTTCCGGTTTCAATATGAATGAAGAATAAATATTGGAGAGATTGTTTCATGCTTAAAGAAGAAGATTATGGTTTATCCATGAGTAGCAGAGAAAAAGAAGATTATCTTTATCTTTTGGGTAAAGGGCCCTCCACCCGGGAAGATTATCTTTATCAACGAAATATCAAATCTTCTACCAGCTATTCTCAACTAAAAAATACTCTTAATTGTTTGAAACACTTGGTGTCTCAAATCAACATGTTGAAGATGCTCATTGAATAGAAAAGATTCTTGTAACACGTTGATAGTTACAAACAGAGTTTAAGATAGTAATTCATGACTATCCTTCTGCAACACTTATCATCTCAAATCTACAACGTAAAGAAGAACAAAAAATGAGGAAAGATTCACATTAATATGTTTAGCAGTTGCAGATTGAGATAAAGAATGATATGTTCTTCAAGTAGGCATTAAGAAAATACTAGATTTAAAGAAAAAGAAGAATCAAGACAATGAAGAAGGGGAGTTCCCTAGTCAATTCCTGTACTTTTCATAGACTCTAAGCATTGAGAATAAAAGGAGACCTGAACGAAGATGAAAACTACCATTCATACACTTATCAAAGATTCTCTACATTAAAGCTTCAAGGATTCATCCAAAGAGAAGATATGCTGACAGACACCTAGGCTTCAACAACCAGGACTAATATTATATTGGGGGAGATTGTTAGTAATTAGAATTGAATGTAAGAGTAGTCCAAAATGTATATTCTTTTATTTCTCATAGTTTAGAAGTCTAGGGATCTATTATATAATAAGTCACAACTCATTAATGATGAGCTAGGTATAATATCTATCATTAGTTGATGTGATATGTGTGTATGTGTAAGAATGTATCAGCGAATAATCTGTATATGTCACTAATGAGGCGAAAAGTGTTACGCTTTTAGGGGGTCATTTAAGCCCTAATCCGTAATTATTTGATCAAATATTGCCTTAAATCGTTCCTTTTGTCATTTTAGGTACTTTGGAGAGGAAATTTGGAAAAGGAAGCATTTTGGACGTTTTTGGAGCATAAAAGTGAAGAAAACGACAAAGTCTCAAAACCAAGCTGAAAACAGTACCTGATGGCGTCACTCTCTACGAGGTGACGGCGTCACGCTTTGACAAAGAGGTGGATGATTTTTACATTAGACGCCCCAGAGATATTTTGGAAGAATTACACGTGACGGCGTCACGTGTAAATGGGAGTAGGCCGTCACGTTTTAGCTCAAAGGGAGACGGCCCAGAGACATTTAAAGGGGGACGACGTCAAGAATAGATCTGAGTAATCCGAGAGAGTTTTGGCGGCGAGGTGACGGCGTCACAATCTAAAACGTGACGCTGTCAGATTGTAAAATCTATATATATTTTTCTAATTTTCATTCATTAAGTGTGCAACTTTTGGGAGAACTTTAGGGATAAACCCTAATTCGTAAAACACTGTATTTTCAGGGGGTTTTCACACTTGAGACCTTGATGTTCAATTAAAGATAAGTCTCCTTTCAAATCAATCAATATGTCTATGTGTTGTTTGATTATATCTTTTGTTTGTCTTTACTTTAACATGCTAGGCTAGGTTTTTCTTGTGTTTGCTTGGATCTAATGAAACCTAGCTATTGATTACATGTTGTTGGTTTGTTTGTGATTGTTGTGGGTGGGTGAAGTCGATGTTAGGCTTAAGTAAACTGGCTAACCTCCTATAGGGTAACTTGGTTGAACGTCTTAAGAAACATGAATCGGATGTTTACTAAGATTATATGGTTGTATTTAATGCATAAGCGAATTCTAGTGATCCCATGTTAGGAGCTTTTAGTCGGCTCGACATAGGAGTGAAGTAGGAGCTTATAGAGTTAGGGAAGATCGTAGATGGCCCTACGAATTGTTTAAAGGAATACAACCCGTCATCCACACAACTACAACAAACCAATCAATCGGTAAAAGATAGCTAGGGAGTAAGGAAATCTAAGTAAACACATTTTTCTCTCATATAAGTTTCACAACAATTTACTTTTTATTGTTATTTTATTTTATTTGCATAAGCAGTTATTTGGGTTAGTTGACTAGCAACTAATTCCGCTCACTCTTCCAAATACCGAGATTTTACTTGCGTTTATAAAACATAAAAAAATACAAAAAGAATCATCCCTCAACCCTTAGACCTAAATTAGAGTAGTTTTCAATCCTAACAACACTATTCCCCGATAGAACGATCAATCCCCCGGTACTTGCCACTTCACTATACTACATAGGTCAGGTACACTACCTGGTGGGGGTTGTAAGCTTCTCAAGATCCCTTGAGAGGTAAAACCTAATTGCGAAGGTTGCAAAACCCACGCTATCAAGTTTTTGGCGCCGCTACCGGGGAATAGTTATTGTTTAGGTTGAAAATTTTATTTTTACTTAGGTCTAATCGTTAGAATCCTTTCTAGTGGGATTTTTTTTATTTTTCTAGGTTTTCTTTAGTATATCTTTTTCTTCCCCACCCTTCGCTCAAATCTTCCTTGACCATCATAGTAAACGAAGATCTCTCCAACCATAGAGTCACTAGGAGTCGTAGCTCATTAAGAGACCTTATCACACCTTACGCGGAACCTGAAAGGGAAATGCATAGATTAAGACAACACTCTTCGATATCTGAACCAATTGGCATCACCATCAACTTCGATGAAGCCTTTTCTGAAGAGGAATCTGATCATCACGATACACCTCCTAGCCCCCGATCCAATCACAGTACAGAAATTCCTGAGGATCCTGCCCCCAAGTGCCTCAAGGATTACTCTTCCCCCACCCTCGTGGCTTTTCTAATGCTATTGTGTTTCCGAACGGACACACAGAAAGCGTCTTGCATGCAACAGACGCTTGGCTTGTCCAAAGTGTATGCAAGTTTGATGGATTGAAATCTGAAGATCCAATCTAACACATTAAAGACTTCCTGAAAATAGTGGACACCATCCATACAGACGGGGCCACTAGAGATACCTCCCGACTTCGATTCTTTCCTTTTACCCTTCAAGGTAAAGCCGAAGAATGGTACAACAAGCTTCCATCTGAGTCCATCTTCACATGGGAACAGCTCATCTCGAAATTCCATGAAAAATTCTTTCCCATAGGAAGAACCTCGGTACTTAGAGACAAACTCCTCCGATTTCGCGTTGGGCAAGCAGAGCCCATTCATAAATCTTGGATTAGATTCAAGGATCTGATAAGAAAAGTCCCTCATCATGGTATTGGAATCTGGCTTCTGGTCCAAATATTCTACGATAGTATCCCTCAAAATGACCAGAGGGGAGTGAATAACTCGGTAAAAGGAAGAATATCCAAGTTAAGTGCTGAGGAAGGGTGGAATAGGATTGAGGAATATGCTCAAGATCAAGATGATACATGGGATGAACCCGATTCAATCATGAGCATGTCTGAGGTCACACAAAAACCCTCTTTTGAGAGTAGGCTAAGGAAACTGCACGAAAAAGTATCATATCTTGACGGGTCGCGAACCGCTAAACGATTGTCAAATCCATATCTAATTTGCGACCAATGTGGTGGCCCGCACAAAGTGGAGGAGTTCGGGGGAGATGCCACCACCGAACAAGCGTGTCTGTCGAGCCATGACATCTTTGATGACCCTTCCCTCTTAATCTATTATCAAAATAACGATTTCACCCCTTGGGGAAATCTTGTGAGAAATAGGGAGGGAGAAGAAGGTCCTGACTTCAAGGTTAGGAGCGCCTTTGAGAATGACCTTGGGCATTTCACGCACGAAAAAGATCTTATGTTAAAAGGTCTTGACGACATCATAACTGATCAACAAAATGACTTAAGGGCCAAGTTCGCAGAGCTCAACACCTCACTTGGTTGCTACACCAAACCCCAAGTGGATCAAAACGACCCTTTGCTAGTCATCACCATTAGAGCCGGAACAACAACTAAGGACCCCCCATACCCAGTCCAACAGTCCAACGTCACGGAACCTGACGTCTCTCACAAGGAGGGAGGTGACGTACGCGATGAAATTACTGAGCAGCCCCACCAGGTAACCTCCTCTCCACCCATTCCACCCAAACAGCCCGCGAAAGTTCCATATCCTTCCCGCCTAAAAAATCAAAAGGTTGAGAATGACAATAAAAGGTTCTTGTCATACTTGAAGGATTCAGTCGTCACTATACCCCTCCTTGATGCATGCTACCACATGCCCAAATATAGTACATACTTCAAGAAGCTACTCGCCAACAGAAAAAAGCTTGAGGGTCTTGTGACCTTAGGAGAAGAATGTTCTGTGGTGACCCAGCGAGGATTAACAAAAAAAGTGGACGACCCTAGTAGTTTTACCTTGCCTTGTTCTATAGGATCTCTATCAGTAAAGAATGCTCTAGCCGACTTAGGGGCACGCATAAATCTTATGCCATATTCCATGTTCCTCAAACTGGGATACTCAGGATTAAAACCAACCCGAATGAACATCCAACTAGCTAATAGGTCGGTCAAGTATCCCATGGGAATATGTGAGAATGTGCTGGTCAAAGTGGTAAGGTTCAAATTTCCAATTGACTTCGTCATCTTGGAAATGGAAGAAGATGATCTTGTGCCCATCATCCTAGGGAGACCATTCCTAGCAACTGCTCGAGCTGTCATTGATGTTCATGACGGCAAGCTGACCTTACGAGTAGGTGCCGATAGCCTAACCTTTGACATCAAAGACACAATGAATCTTTCACTCGAGGTAGCCAACCGGCTGTATTTCATCGGAGAGGTCGATGAGCTATCCGATGTCATTGAAGATTGTGTGGATGAGCAGGTTGAAGCAGGATGGTTGCGTGACGAAGCTTTTCATTCCTTCTTTGAGGAAGGAAAGGCTGAAGAAATCAACGCAGTCTCCTTCTACCCCAGACGGGAAGACGCTGAACCACTCGAACTTCGTAAACCCGAAAACAATCTTAAACCTTCCATCGTCGAGCCACCCACGTTAGAACTTAAGGAACTTCCAACTCACTTGGAGTATGCTTTCCTCCAAGGAGAGAATCAACTTCCGATAATCATTAGCTCCTCCTTAAAAGGCGAACAGAAGAATAAACTCCTAGGAATTTTAAAGAAGTATAAAGGAGTTATTGCCTGGAGTGTGGCCGACATAAAGGGGATTGATTCAACTTTCTGCACACATAAGATCCTCATGGAGGAGGATTATAAGCCGACCGTACAACCTCAAAGGCGAGTGAACCCCAACATAAAGGAAGTCGTAAAGAAAGAAGTCATTAAACTCCTAGATGCATGACTAATTTACCCAATATCAGATAGTCCATGGGTCAGTCCTGTACAGGTTGTACCTAAGAAAGGAAGGATGACAGTGGTAATGAATGATAAAGATGAGTTGGTACCCCAGAGAATAGTCACCGGTTGGCATGTGTGCATCGACTACAGGAAACTGAATGATGCAACCCGAAAGGACCACTTCCTTCTCCCTTTCATCGATCAAATGTTGGAAAGGTTAGCAGGACACGAATACTATTGCTTCTTAGATGGATTCTCAGGGTATTTCCAAATCCCTATCGCCCCTGAGGACCAAGAAAAGACCACATTCACATGCCCTTACGGTACATTCGCCTACAAGCGGATGCCTTTTGGGCTATGTAACGCTCCCGCTACTTTCCAACGGTGCATGACTGCAATCTTTCACGAATTAATGGAAGACAACATGGAAGTCTTCATGGATGACTTTTCTGTCTTTGGAGACTGTTTCGATCGTTGTCTTGCTAACCTCGAGAAAATGCTCAAACGTTGCGAGGAAACCAACCTAGTTTTAAACTGGGAAAAGTGCCATTTCATGGTGAAAGAAGGTATCTTGCTTGGACACAAAATCTCTGGAAACGGGATTGAGCTAGATCGAGCAAAAATCGAGGCTATATCCAAGCTGTCTTATCCTACTACGGTCAAAGCAATACGAAGCTTCTTGGGTCATGCTGGCTTCTATAGGAGATTCATTAAGGATTTCTCAAAAATAGCTCGGCCAATGACTCAGCTGCTTGTAAAAGATGCTCCATTCGACTTCTCTCAAGAATGTAAGGATGCCTTCGACCAATTGAAGAAGGAACTCACGCAAGCTCCAATTATGGTCACCCCCAATTGGGAGCTACCTTTTGAGATCATGTGTGATGCTAGTGATTACGCTGTTGGAGCAGTGCTAGGCCAGAGGCTTAACAAACACTTCCAGCCAATATATTACGCTAGCAAAACCATGAATCATGCTCAAGAAAACTACACCACCACAGAAAAGGAGCTGTTGGCCGTGGTATTTTCTTTTGACAAGTTTCGCCAATATCTTGTCCTCTCAAAAACCGTCTTCTTCACTGATCACTCAACTCTTCGATACCTTTTCACCAAACAAGACGCTAAACCACGATTAATCCGTTGGATCCTATTATTGCAGGAGTTTGATGTAGAAATCCGTGATAAGAAGGGAGCAGAAAATCTAGCGGCTGATCATCTATCTCGGCTAGAAAACCCCAGCCTAAGCGAATCTGATAAGAGCGAGATTCGAGATTCGTTTCCCGATGAACAACTCATGTTAATAAATGATTCTGAACCATGGTACGCAGATTATGCTAACTACCTGGAAAGCAGAGTTGTTCCCGAACACTTGAACCAACATGAGAGGAAGAGGTTCTTCGCTCAATTAAAATACTACTTTTGGGACGAACCTTTCTTATTCCGCAGATGCCCCGATCAAGTGATCAGGCGATGTGTTTCCGAGAAGGAGGCAGTCAGAATCATGAAAGAATGTCATGCAGGTCCATCCGGAGGACATCATGGAATGAATACTACCGCGCAAAAATTTTTTGACGCAAGATTCTATTGGCCTACAGTATTTCGTGATGTGAAGGGAATGATCCAGGCATGTAACGCTTGTCAAAGAGCTGGGAATATCTCCAGGAGAGATGAAGCACCCCAGAATTATATACAAGTTTGTGAGGTTTTCGATGTCTGGGGGATTGACTTCATGGGACCCTTTCCATCTTCAGGAGGGAATGAATACATCCTAATGGCCATTGACTATGTCTCAAAGTGGGTAGAGGCGCAAGCCCTTAGGACCAACGATGCTAGGGTAGTCATTCATTTCTTAAAGAAACTGTTCGCTAGATTTGGCATTCCAAATGCTCTTATTAGTGATAGAGGAACCCATTTTTGCAAAACGCAAATGGAAAAGGCCATGAAAAGATATGGAGTGTCCCATCGATTCTCCACTGTTATCATTCTCAGACCAACGGTCAAGTTGAAAACACCAATAGGGCAATAAAAAGGATATTAGAGAAAACAGTCAACCAAAATAGGAAAGACTGGTTCTTCAAACTAGATGAAGCTTTGTGGGCTTTCCGAACTGCTTATAAGACACCTATAGGAACAACCCCTTTCCGTATGGTCCATGGCAAGGCATGTCACCTCCCAGTAGAACTAGAGCACAAGGCATATTGGGCACTTAAGGCCTGCAACTTGGATTACACGATCGCAGGAACAAATATATTCTTACAGCTCCAAGAGCTTGATGAATTGAGATTGGAAGCTTATGAATCTTCCATTACGTACAAGGAAAGAGCAAAAAAAATGGCATGACCAACGGATTAAGAAACCTAAGGAATTCTCGGAGGGAGATAAGGTTTTATTATATAACTCGCGTTTAAGGTTATTTCCTGGGAAACTGAAGTCCAGATGGTATGGGCCATTCACTGTGAAGAGCTCCTCAAGAGCTGGAGCCGTAGTATTAATTGATGACGAGGACAGGGAATTCACAGTGAATGTACAACGAGTTAAGCATTATCAAGAAAGTGGTAACGAAATGATCAATGCGGAAGACATAATCTTTGACGATGAAGTCACGTAAGAGAGTGACTTTGAGTCTAGCTACAAGACTCGTTAATAAAGAAAAGCGCTTCTTGGGAGGCAACCCAAGCTTTATTTGTTTTGTTTTGTTTGTTTTGTTTGTTTGTTTATTTGAATTTATTTGCTTCCGTATGTATGTTTTATTTTTATCTCTAATAATTCATGTTTCAAATTGAATTGTGAAAATGCTTTATTTTGTTTTTAACTTCGTCTTAACTACATATAAAGGTATTTTGTAAAAGATAAGTGTAAGGGAAATCTAAATTTGTTTATAAGAACGAATTGGAAATGAATTGTAGCGATATAAAATGAACATACATATTAATATTTGTTTGAGTCAAATGCTTGTATCGAGTCATAATGAAATTTTGCAGGATTCCAGGAATTAAGGTAATTGTTTTTCCAGAAATTTTCCGGAAACTAAACATAAGAATTCTGTCAGATCAATTCTGACGGCGTCAGCTTTTAAAAGCTGACGGCGTCAGGTACTGATTCCAGAAAAAGTTTTTAAAATTTAGTTTTTCTGCCGGATTATAAAATTACTGCACCTTTAATTCCAGGAAACTGCAAAACTTTCATTCCACAAGCATTATATGGCGTCAGGTACTGATTCCAGAAAAAGTTTTTAAAATTTAGTTTTTCTGCCGGATTATAAAATTACTGCACCTTTAATTCCAGGAATCTGCAAAACTTTCATTCCACAAGCATTATATCCTTATATAGATTTTGCCGCCAATTTTACGCAAGGTTTGCCTAGATTGTTTTCTCAGGTTTAACAGGTTACATTGGACAAGAAGATGAACATGGAATCAAGTTCATGACATCAAGCTTTTGGCGTCGCTTTGATCTTGGAGCTTTTATATCATCTTGGAAGAAGATCTAACCATGTTACTACACGATCCACATCAAACAAATCAGGGGAGTATTTGTTTCATCCTTTCATTTTCTCTACTTTTACATCTTTTATGTGAACATTGGTGACAATGTTCGGTTTAAGTGTAAGGGGGGTAAATGAAGACACCTTAGAAAATGCTATTACGCTTGATTTTTGTTTTGTTTAATGGTAGATGTGTAATAAAACTGAGAGAAATATTTGTTAGGGCAATTTTAGCGCCAAATTTAAATTTTTTTACAACATATAGGAGTGAAACTTTAGGCATAATAAGCGTCTCATGGATAGGGAATTGTATTACTAGCACAAAAAACCGTACTACTCAAAAAAATTTCCCCCGAATATGTGAGGTTGACCCCTAGAATTGGTAGGAAAAGCATTCATTTTTTGTGCTTGTGTGTGTACCGGTAGTTTATAGATTATAGAACTTGCGTTAGTGACCATCCCAAATCCACAAGTGAGACTACATTCGTGTAGTTAGATTTACTACATGATAAGAGGCATTAGGATAACCCATGTTTTACACCCGTATTATAATTACATTGACTTCATTGGTCAAGTAATTCTCCCACACCTTAGCGTTGTACTCATTTTTAGTACACGATACCCCTGGTACACCCCTCAGAGCCTATCTTTTCGTTTCTAACTTTAAGCATCTTACTTAAAGGAAGAATTTGTTTACAATCCACCCCAAATGTACACCCAAATCGCCTTAGCCTACATTGTATGCACTCATCTTTAGTGCATTATTGTGACAACATTTGTTTAAACCCTTAGTTAATTGTCTTTTTGATTACATGGTTGCTAAGTCGAGTCATATCCTTGTACATATTGTTTTGGATTAATGGGGAAGAAGTCAATTATTAACCCCACATGTGCGTTAATATTTTAAAGTACTCCAAATTTTTTAATTATCTTGATTCGAGTCATTAGAATAGTAAATTGTAAAGTATGTAAAAGTTCAAGTGTAAGGGGAGAACCAAGGCCCCTATGATGTATTATTTTGGATGGTAGGGTAAGAGTGTATGAAAAAAAAAAGGAAAAAAAAAGGAAAAAAAAAAGAAAAAACAAGAAAAACGAAAAAAAATTGGAAAAAGAAAAGTAGAAAAAAAAACATACGGACTACCATCCCGTTTCATTTTATCTTTATTTATGTTTTTGTTATTTTCTTTTTAGCTTAAGTCGAGTCGAGTCTTGGCTTAGCAACGCCACAATGTGCATGTATTTGATCAAGATAATTAACTCGCCACCACTAAAAATACCTTTTATTCCAACAAAACCGTGTTAATCATATCCCTACACCTAACGTTACAACCCTTGAAAAGCCCTCTTTATTAGTTTAAATTAGGTGCTTACGCCTAGTGGAGGAGGTTTTTGATCCTTTCCCAAGCCTATGGAAATCTATTTTCTATGACAGGTTGTGAGTGATATTTCTTCCATTTTCATTTAGTTATATAGGTTTATAACACCCGAGAGATGAGAGTATCCAAACACTATTCGTGAGGTGCTAGTGTATGATTTTCGTGCTTGTTATGACTAGGGTGGAATAACTATTTGTTGTAATTACTTTTATATTAGTGTTAAAAGACCCCTAGCTCATATTTTGATTGGAATAAAAGCGCATTTGCTTGAGGACAAGCAAATCTCAAGTGTAAGGGTATTTGATGAGGCGAAAAGTGTTACGCTTTTAGGGGTCATTTAAGCCCTAATCCGTAATTATTTGATCAAATATTGTCTTAAATCGTTCCTTTTGTCATTTTAGGTACTTTGGAGAGGAAATTTGGAAAAGGAAGAATTTTGGACGTTTTTGGAGCATAAAAGTGAAGAAAACGACAAAGTCTCAAACCAAGCTGAAAACAGTACCTGACGGCGTCACTCTCTACGAGGTGACGGCGTCACGCTTTGACAAAGAGGTGGATGATTTTTACACTAGACGCCCCAGAGATATTTTGGAAGAATTACACGTGACGGCGTCACGTGTAAATGGGAGTAGGTCGTCACGTTTTAGCTCAAAGGGAGACGGCCCAGAGACATTTAAAGGGGGACGGCGTCAAGAATAGATCTGAGTAATCCGAGAGAGTTTTGGCGGCGAGGTGACGGCGTCACAATCTAAAACGTGACGCCGTCAGATTGTAAAATCCATATATATTTTTCTAATTTTCATTCATTAAGTGTGCAACTTTTGGGAGAACTTTAGGGATAAACCCTAGTTCGTAAAACACTGTATTTTCAGGGGTTTTTCACACTTGAGACCTTGATGTTCAATTAAAGATAAGTCTCCTTTCAAATCAATCAATATGTCTATGTGTTGTTTGATTATATCTTATGCTTGTCTTTACTTTAACATGCTAGGCTAGGTTTTTCTTGTGTTTGCTTGGATCTAATGAAACCTAGCTATTGATTACATGTTGTTGGTTTGTTTGTGATTGTTGTGGGTGGGTGAAGTCGATGTTAGGCTTAAGAAAACTGGCTAACCTCCTATACGGTAACTTGCTTGAACGTCTTAATAAACATGAATCGGATGTGTACTACGATTATATGGTTGTATTTAATGCATAAGCAAATTTTAGTGATCCCATGTTAGGAGCTTTTAGTCGGCTCGACATAGGAGTGAAGTAGGAGCTTATAGAGTTAGGGAAGATCGTACACGGCCCTACGAATGGTTTAAAGGAATACAACCCGTCATCCACACAACTACAACAAACCAATCAACCGGTAAAAGATAGCTAGGGAGTAAGGAAATCTAAGTAAACACATTTTTCACAACAATTTACTTTTTATTGTTATTTTATTTTATTTGCATAAGTAGTTATTTGGGTTAGTTGACTAGCAACTAATTCCGCCCACTCTTCCAAATACCCGAGATTTCACTTGCTTTTATAAAACATAAAAAAATACAAAAAAAAATCATCCCTCAACCCTTAGACCTAAATTAGAGTAGTTTTCAATCCTAACGACACTATTCCCCGAGAGAACGATCAATCCCCCGGTACTTGCCACTTCACTATACTACATCGGTCAGGTACACTGCCTGGTGGGGGTTGTAAGCTTCTCAAGATCCCTTGAGAGGTAAAACGTAATTGCGAAGGTTGCAAAACCCACGCTATCAGTCACTGATTATTCCTATTGTCAGATTTGTGTACGTCATTTCTTTGTATTCCACACTCGAGTTTCCAATTAGACTTTGAATAGATCTTTGTTCTTTTGATATGGAATGAAAATCTTAAAACTGGGAATTACAAAATTCGTATGTTTGATTTGCGAATTTTTAAGATTCTTTGAAATGCATTATGATATTTTTGTATAATTTTGTATTTTTGTTGCTAATATTCATTACGAAACCAATATATATCCGTTGTTAAAATTTCTCATAAATCCTTTGATAGAATATGTTGGAAATGTGTCAGTAATTTGCATCGGTAATTTTGGTCGGTATTTAACGACGGATTAGAAACGGAAAATTCCGTTTGTGATGGAAATATTCAGTTAGTGATACGTCAGTAATGATTGTTACTGACAGATTACCGACACATTTGACTGTCGGTGTTGCCTATTTTTTAGTAGTCTGCGATCATTTTGTTGATATTCTCCTAAATTAATCTAAAGACTCAAAATGGTAAAAAGATGAACCTAGATCTACGCCCTATGCATTATACTATATATTAAAACAGGTCGCATACGACGCCGTTTTTTTCCTGGGCTTTTCCCGCCAAAATCGCTGGGCCACTTTTGGCCTGATTTTCTGGCTTACTTTGGAGAGGTCCAATCCGGTTATGACATAATTATTACTTCGGTTCCAGAAGATTCACAATCGGTGTTTGTTAACTTTGTGGGATCTACTGGATGAAACCCTAGATCCAAAAATCCCCATCTCACAATTGCAGCGGCAGCCATGGTTATGGACTGATAATCGATGCCCGTTGTGATGTGGTAGCGTGATGGACTGATAATCGATGTCCATTGTGATGTGGTGGCGTGGACTCACATGGTAAAAAAATATGGGTTGTGTTAATCCGAATGATTAACACAAGTTTCGGTGTAGTTGTTGTCACTTATCTTTGTCAAACGAGAAGAAGAAACTCAATTTAGGTTTGTGATTTTATTGTATTATATGAACTCTTGGATTGTGTTCAATATGTTTCGGGGTTTTTTTTAAATTTTGGTTATGGGTACTTTTTTTTAGGCTAGGGTTGCTTGGATTTGGGTTTATAGCATTGTGTTAAATTAGAGTTAAGGTTAGTTTTGTGACATAAAAATGGTACTGATTTTGATTATACTACATTTTCTTTGATGATTGGTTTAGGGTTCGCTTGCGTTATGTATTAGTGTTCCCTAAATTGGCTTAGGGTTCGCTTGCATTAAGCAGTAGTATTGGAAGTTTGCAGCTCTAACCAGCTATGTATTTTGCTATGTATCTTGGCTTGGTCACTTTTGTTCGTATCCTTGATTTACTGGTAGAAATAACAGAGGCCGTGAGGATGAAATGTAGATGTCTACAAAAAGATCTTTAGAGGCTGATATGTATCTTGGTTAGGCAATCCGGATGGTAATTGCTACTTGAAAGGGTGGCATTTGCAACTGTGATTGCAGCCATGCCTTATTAGCCCATGATGATCTGAATACAACATATCTGAGCCTCCTTTGGGTCATAGCGATGTGTGTATCAGATAGGCTATGGGCAAGCGATTGCATTTGCAGTCATGGAATGCAACGTATACTGTTGTGCTTAGCAGTCGAACTGCTTAAGGTTGCACTTTTAACCAGTTAGCAGGGCAAACAATCATGTTTGCAGCCATGGGTTGCAATATATACATATGTATTCTTTTCTTGATAAGGTCAGAATCCTAAACAAGTGAGCTTATTGGATTTTCTAAACTCAAATAAGCCCATAAGCCAGATAAATAACCTGATCCAAACATGACTATGTGGCTGTTTTATAACGGTACATGGAAAAGGCAGTGATGATAGTTGATGGTGAATGATGACTGTTATAATTTCAGTCAAATGAAATGGGTCACTGAAAACCTGGACGTAACCTGGCAGGGAAATGACCGGAGGGCATGGTATAAACGTTTGCTATGCAACCGAGTGTGTTTGCAGCCATGGTGAAATTCAGAGTTTTATATGAGCCGGCACACAATTACTAATCTGAGCCTGTATCCATTAGTTCCCCTTATCCTTCGAGCGGTCACAATCTCAGTTATGCAAATCATGGTATGTGTGAAACGGTTTTATGCTTACTTTAATAAGTTCCAATTTCCATTACATTACCTGCTTAGTCACCACATCATATTATGTGCTATGCCTGCTTGATTATGTGTGCCATGTTTGGATTGCCTGGGCCACACAAAAAGGATAAGAACCTGACCCGTGCAATAGCCAACATAATAAAAACACGCCCGGCAATACATATCAAAAGGTTCTAAGGTGTGCTTCTGTTGTATTGATTTCCAGAATCACAGCCCACAAATGATATGTATTGTCTGGTACCGTTTAATCCGGCGTCGTATTGACTGTCATTTAATCATATATATAATGTATGATATTTGTGGCGATGATGATGGATGATTGCAGTTGTATAACTGAAACATGTTGCTTCAAGAAGCCGGTACCTTGGCGAGGCGACCTGCGGGTTGCAGCCATTGTGTTTTGCCGGCTTTGGGTATATATGTGTTATGTGTATTCCGATCTGAGCCTAATTTTTTTAACTTCGCGGCAGTGCCGTAATTTAGTTATCGTTGCAGCCATAGCGAGTCTTTAGAACCACATTTGGATTTACTGATATGAACCTCATTTATTTGCGCCTTATGGTTATTTTTTCTTACACTGCGCGTACTGTTTGGTTTCATCGGAAGCTAAATAAGCATGTTTGCAGCGGGTTTTTGGAAACTTTTTGCCATTTTATTTTTGTTTTTATTTCTATTTTTTAAAATTTGCCACTTCATATACATTAAAGTACAGTTATTTGAACTACTAACGCGCTCTATAATGGACTAATGTATAAGTGAATGAGATAAAATATCCGCCTCTAAGCATGACCTTTTGGTGTGCAAAAAAAACAACTTTTGCCTGTCATTCCTTTCCTTTTTTTTTTTTTTTTTTTTTTTTTTT
>LBNU01031926.1:17564-34423 GCA_014162995.1 Artemisia annua
ACCTAACTTTAGTCATTAACGTGATGTTTCATAAAAAAAAATAAAAAAAAAAATCAAATAAAAATAAAATAAAATAAAATAAAACGTAATAATTGGCCATTGTAAAGGAATTAAAGTATGTACATGAGAATTATTAAGCAAGAATATATAGTTTTTAATCAAGTTATTACGTTACTATAAATATATTTCACTAATATCTCATGCGAGTCAAGTATAATCATGTGATTTTGCTTGAATAATAAAATATAATTTTTAATCCAAAAGCATTCTCCTAAAATAATAGGTAGATTATAACATATATACATATGACTTTTTATTTTTAGTCCACCAAGTAAAACTAATTGAAACATAAGTGATTCATTTCTTAATCGATAATAATACATAATCAAAACGAAATTTTAAAAACCCTGTTCGTGCACAGGTATTATAACTAGTCATATAATTGCCACATTAGCCAAATATTGACGTGACATATACATACACGTTGAGTTGTCACTACTAGATATTCCACTTTTAGCGATGACGGATGTGGTCGCTAAAACCTATAGCGACCACTCATGGCCGGTCTCAATAAACTCCGACTCCACAAACTCGTCGGTAAAGATTTTAGCGACCACATGTTTTACTTTTAACGACTACGTGTTTGACTTCTGACTTTTTGACTTTCGACTAAACTTTTATGATAAAACCTTTAGCGACTATTCGAAATCGCTATAACTTTGTTGACTTTATTCACCAAAATCTTTAGGGACCACTTTTAGCGACTACAAATGATCGCTTAAATCCTTGACTTATTTAACCAAAATCTTAAGCGACCACCTTTAGCTTATAATTAATTTAAATAATTTATAATTAATTAAAATTATTTTTAGTTTCATTTTTAATTAATTTGAATTCATTTAAATCATTTTAAATTCATTTAAATCATTTTAAATTAATTTAAATCATTTATAATTAATTTAAATTTATTTAAACAATGAAATTAAGTCACTAAAACCTATAGCGACCACTTGTCATCATTATAGGTTTTGCGGGTAAATTTCCCCCGGCGGGAAATAAAATTTTGACCGTGACAAAAATTTTGGTCTTCACGATATTTATAACAACTACAAAGTCGTCGCTAAGATGTAGAATATGAGTGAAAACCGCCAAGATGTGGTAGTTGTTCGGTTTTTTATCACGATGACAGCCAATGCCCTAAATCAATTAGGGTGAACTTAGGAGTTGATTTGATGAAGCAAAGTGGTTCAAGTCCTATGAAGAATGTTGTTGCTCAAAATGATGAGTTCAAAGTTGTAAAAAAAAAAGTAGGCATAACAGTAAGCAACACGATAAGTCAATGGGTTTTAAACCTAAAAGCACATTCATGCATCATCCTTTGTCTAATCCTAGTGGTTCTAGGACGACCAAGAAGCAATGAAGGGTGACAAAAAAATGGGGCCTCGACATCCAAAAGTAATACCACTAATAATGGGTACTCGACTTCTAGCAGTAAGGGACCTGGGAATTCGGATGATATTAATCTTGTTTCTCTGATGAAATCGTTTGCAGCTTTGAATGAACATGACAAGATTTTTGAGAATGTTGATATATTTCAAATGTTAGAAACGAGGGTAATACCAGTGGGGATGCGAAAGTGGTTGTACATGAGAATAATAGTGATGTTGATGATATATACGACGAGACTGCTAATTTCATGGCTTCCTCATCGAAGCGAGTTTGTGGAGGTGAAAATGATGCATAGTTACTTGAGGATGAAGATTATGACGTCTATGATGGTTATGAGAATGAAGTCTGTGATTTAACTAAAGAGCAGTTGGCATTTTGTTACGCGTTTGACATTAATCTTCGAGGTCAATTTAGACGATAATTTATATTTGGTGCCGTTATAAGTCAAATTTAATCTAGTGTTTAGTGGTTGATTTCTTTTATAGGAGTAATAGTGTCTTGTTATGTATGCTTTATCGCCTATATAATGAGTTGAGATATGGGATTAACTCACATCATTTGTACTTAATTGTTTTTTAAAGTAACATATTCACCGGATTAAAACCTGTACCCAAAAAAACACCGTCGCTATAAATCACAATCTAAGATTTTATATGCATTGTTTTGTCGTCTAGCGAACCTTTAATGACGACATAGCTACGACGACATGTCATCGCTAAAGGTTTCGGTCAAAAACGAAGCCACGAAATTGACTTTTTTGCCATGCAGCGGACCTTCAGCGAATACATCCGTAGTCGCCAAAAGTTTCCCATCGCGAGAAGTGGAAATTGGCGTACTGGGTTGACATTGCAATAAATTTTTAAAATTTATCGTGTAATTATTGAAATGCCCATGTTCGACATGAAGTATACATCATATCTATTTTATGTTCTAAACTTTTTGTATGTGATGTATTTTACATGTAATACAGGTTCAATTATATAACCAGAGTAGTTTATAAAAGGGCAAATAACTAAAAAAAGATATTATACTTGTCACCATTTTTTTTTTTGGTAGCGAACAAATTTTTTTTTTGTGGGTATTATCTTTCAAATTAATCCTTTTTAGGGTACTATGTGACATTTTTGCCTTTTCAGGGAAAATAATTTCTATTAGCTAAGAGGGGCAAAAATATCCAAAAATTTCGCAAAATACTCAAAAAATGATGAATTTGAAATAAAAATACCCACAAAAGCAAAAAAAATTGTTCGCTACCCACAAGAATAAATGGTGACAAGTATAATACTTTTTTAATCATTTATCCTTTATAAAATACAAGTACTGTTGATGAGGAAAAAAAAAAACTTGTATAACATAGAAGAAGTCAAGACATAAGCTCCATATGCAAGGGAGCTATACTAATCAGTGTTTTGAAACCCGGGTCGACCCGGCCGGGTCAACCGGTTCGACCGGTTCCGGCCAAAAAAACGGGTCAAAAAATCCGGGTTTCTAAAACCGGGTTAACCGGCTAGACCCGCCGGGTTTTGAGTGACCCGGGTCAACCCGGTTCTCGAAACCCGGCCGGGTTTCGTTTTTTCAAATTTTTTTAATAAAAAGCCGGGTTGACCCGGCGGTCGAACCGGTTGACCCGGTCAAAAAAATAAAAAATTAATAAATTGAAAACCGGGTTGACCCGGCGGTCGAACCGGTTGACCCGGTGCCCGGTGACTTGACCGGGTCGATTTCGAACCCGGTTTTCAAAACATTGATACTAANTTTTGTAACGCAATATTAAAATTCAAATACGTAATTACAACTTAAACATTTAACTTCTGGAACCACTTACTCACACCCAATATAACATAAAGAAAATTGCACACACAAATTAACGTTACTATACACTAACGCCAACCTATCCACGGATAATCGTATAGCTTTTTGATATATGTTTTAATATCATGATATTGAAAATAAGTCAAAGAAAAAAATTTATTGCAATCTTGATAAAGAAAATCAAAACAGATGCATTCTCTAAGAAAAAATCTCCAACAGGACAATGATTAGTATCAATTTTGAAAACCGCGGTTCGAAAATCGACCGGCTCACATCAACCGGCAACCGGTCAACCGTTGCGACCGCGTCGGGCAACCCGTTTTTCAATTATTAATTTTTTATTTTTTTGACCGGGTCAACGGTCGACCGCCGGGTCACCCGGCTTTTTATTAAAAAAAATTTTCAGATCCCACTTTCTTTTTCGAAATTGGCTGCCAACGATAATTCAATGTAACCTTAGGTTTCGAAAATCGAACTCCATCAATAACCTTCTCATGAGTTGTCTCTTTACCCTTACCTTTACGTTTAGTAGCATCTACAAATCCTTCCTCATCAACATTAGACTGAACACTATGTTGTTTAACAATCTTAGGGCATGCAGCATCAATATGGTCAAAGATTTTGCATGAAGCACAACGAGGCGGCTTCCATTCATATTCAATATCAACGCGCACCAACGAATGACCTAGACCATTATAAAATGGAATAGCCACAAACACATGATCCATTAACGCGTCAAGAGATGAAACTTCAACAAGAGCACGAGCATATGAATTCTGACCCCACGACTTAACACACATAGAGCTAGTATATGAATCCAACATAATAGGCTTACCAATTTGAGTCGTAGTCAAACTTAATCCAACCTCCATATAAGCAACAATTGGAACATTATGTAATTTCAACCATACGGGTGCTGAAGTAACTTCCTCCTTAGCAAGCGTAGTATTAGGGGTCCAAATGTTTAGAAAAATGGGAATCGAACGAATCAACCACGGCCCCGACTCTAACACTTTATCCATACCAACCTTAGTAGAGAATTGAAACAAAAAGAATCCATTATTCAACATCACACGTTCCAGCCCAAACTTTGCCCATGTCTTCTTAACATAATTCTCCACTATAGGAAAAGCAAGCCGTTTCCCAATAAAATACCCATAAAGAGTATTAGCAAACCTAGCTGAAACATCCTCAATCTCTTTTAAAGGAATTGTGACATGAGCCCCTTCCACTCGCTCCTCATTACGGAGCTCACATATGTTCACTGATTTGAAAGCATTCTTAGTTTTAAACATCGAAGCATAAGAGAGCTTAGGCATATTATGTGAACTATCCTCCCTAGAATTCTTACCATCATCATTAGCATTCCCACTCCCAACAGTCGAACTCGACTGGTGCGTATTCGAATTAACAGGCACACCTTCGACTTGATCAACCAACATAACCGTTTGACTACCATTTTTGCCATCCGAATTGACAGGAACATTACCATCCTTCTTATTATTGAAAAACCCTTTGTTCATCTCTCCAACCCACGACCAGCAGTAACAAGAAAATAATAACGACCAATAGGTAAACCCTAACTAAAAAGTTAGGGTTTCAAGCGAACACCACCACAAAACTCTAACCAATACCCATAATACACGACATAATAATGATATAATAGATAAAAAGAGGATTATAGGCTGCACACCAACTTAGGAACGAGCAGAATATAACAGGGATCACAAATCCTAAAGTCGGTTTCAAAAACAAAAACGATTCGACAAACCCTTAAAAAATAAGGAACGATTAGGCTACCAAGTCGGTTTAAACCCTTACCAAAACAAAGCCCTTAATCGACCAGAATCAAAAAAGATACTAAATCAGAATAAGAGAACGATTAAGAAGTGTAAGGGATAAACAAAAGACGATTTAATAAACCCTAGAAGATAAACACCAAAAACCAGAATCAAAATCGTTGAGATTTGATTGGATTTAGGTGAAAAACGGTTAGGTATGTTGGGGGTTAGAAAATCGCCAAGGAAGGAGAACTTTTAGGGTTTAAAGTTTTATGATTTAAAAAATAAAAAAGAAAAAGAAAATATTGCTTCACTAGCTAAAAGATATTTCGAGTTATTAAAACGAATGTTACAATTTCTGTTTCCTTAATTAGTAATTTGTCTTGTATGTTTATCCATCTAAGCTTATTTATAAATTTTTAGCACGAGGACTTGAGACAACGCCGGTCATTTACCGAAAAACTTTCTTTGATGCTGTCAAAAACCTTAAATGTACTAGTATATATGCTACATTGTTGGTTCTTTTGTTCCAATNAAACCCTAGAAGATAAACACCAAAAACCAGAATCAAAATCGTTGAGATTTGATTGGATTTAGGTGAAAAACGATTAGGTATTTTGGGGATTAGAAAATCGCCAAGAAAGGAGAACTTTTAGGGTTAATTTGAAGTTTTAACAAGAGAAAATTTGATATGAGTAACAATGCATCGTTAAATAAAGTTCTACTTTTCGCTAAATAATATGGATACTTTACAAGTATGGTATAGTTGGATAGGAGAGGAGACTGGGTGGGCACCTACGCTCAAGCGAAAAAATTGTAGTGTAAACTTTTTAGGATATTTGACTATTTGTGTAATTTGCTTCCCAAACAAACCGATTTATAATCCAGTTTTCAAAAAATATTAACGTTTTCATCCTTGATCATAAATTTCTTGCTTTTCTCATGATGCAAGGGGTGTTAATTTAGGTTCTTGCAACATAACACAGATATTTTGTTATTACTGTAATTATGAATGCGAGGAACATATATAACCTAATCATTATAAGTAGGTTATTATTATTAGAGGAAATTAATCATGATTACGGTGCCGCAGTAGAACACTCACTAGCTACTGTATGCTTTGTTCACATTTAATCCGAACATCACATCTTCTTTGTTACTTATTCTCAGGTTATCTTATATTGAGTTATTTGCAAAGTATAAAATAACAGTGTACAAATAAAATATACTTCTTACAAATAAACTTATTATTTCATGCGACATATGGACAACAAACTTTTTTCGCAATGTTTTCTTGTGAGAAAAATGATATGATGAGTTAACAAAGAATCAATTGGCGTCTATGTTTTATTTGTTGATGTCTCCATCTTCTTCATCCAAATTCAGGCAAAAGAACCTGTTTTTAGTTACCTCTGAAAAATATACCCTTTTTTGGCGTAAATACCATTTCACTCATTAAATCAACAAGTTTTCCAGCAACTTCTGATATACAAAAATAAATTTGGAAAACGTGAAGTTTTAACATGAATATAATGGGATGAACCGTGTATATGTATTTCTGGTGAAGGTAGGTCCTATAATACAGAATAGTCTGTACTGGTACAATTTAATCATGAAGTTTAAGACTTTCTTCAAGTCCCACAAAGCTAACCAACGTACGAAAGAGACCACATCAGTGGGACGTTTCGATTTTTGGTTGGTGAATAACTAGAACAGCCCCAAGAGAACCAATTGGACAACATAACATATTTTTAGATTCTAAGACATATAACCTTTTATTGTTCTTGGTGGTTCCGTAATACAGTATAACTGATCTTTGAACTTTTGTGCAACAAAGCATGTTGATTCGTATTGTGTTATCAACAGTAACATAGACAGCAACCTTGCAATAACCTTTGTAAGTTGTGGTGCGTATGATTGTTATTTTGAATAGTAAATGTTGGATGAATGAATTGAAAGTTGATGTAGTGTGTCCCATGTCAAAGGTATCAAATAAGCAAATATTATGATGTGTTCTTTTTTTCATTATCATAAAATTAATCACACAAATTTTCAGATAAAAATATTGTTTATTATAAAACTGCTGCAACTAATTTACAGCAATTAACCTACCACTAATTTACAGTAATGGGACTAGTTTGCAAAAGGAAATCGGATAGAAGGTGTTATACATTACTCCACTATTTACAGTTTTACACTCTCTCACCAAGTGCTTTAAAAAAGCACTCTTTTAATAGTCATGCTCCAAATTCCAAAAATACCAAGACTACTGTTTCTATCTCAATTTGCTCACCTTTTTTACGTTGGAAACTATAATTCCAAACTAATGATAGAAATCGATCAATACGATTTAAACAATATAGCAAACGATAGAAATCAATACATGCGAGCATTTACAGATTTCAGTGATTGGTTGATGTGACACTCCGTGTCAGTTAAACAATAGCCGCCACACACTTGCGATATCCGACAATATAAATATGCTAGATTATTTACATTCCCGATAAATCTTTTCTGATTTTCTTTCACTTATATAAAAGTCACGTTGACCTGAACATGCACCATGTCTAATTTCGTTCACCTCAAAACATTCGTTATTTTTCCAATTGATATGTTATAAAGCCTTAAGTTTATAAATAATCGACTCAACCAATAGACTAACACTTACGGGCAGTGTAGCTGATCGTGAATAGCTATAAGAATATAAATACGAAAAACAAAACACGAAACATAAAAAGGAAAAATAGTTTTGGGTCACAAAACCTCGATACACCATACCAACTTTTTTTGAATACGCCATATCCATGTCCTAGTCGATACGCCGTATCCCAAATTTGATTGATATCTCTTTTCCACAATGTTAGAAATGAAAAAGTGTCGGTCTATTATGTATTTCATATTTTTATTAGTTTAGTTTAAATCTTGTTTAAACCATTTAGTCCAATTCCAGCCCATTACAAGGCCCTGGGTCGGCCCCTTTGCGTGATTGTATGTATAAATAGACCTTCTCCATATGTGGAGAGGGTGTGGTTTTAACGTTTTTATAGAAACTAAAAGGAGAGGGTTTGAATAGTTTCATCATTTTTAATTACATTTTAAGATTTTTAAAACCTTTTTATTCTTTTTGAAAATCGTTTGATTCGAGGTTATGTTATATCAATCAACAATGTATATGAACACAACTATTTTGCACAAAGTAAACAATGTATGAAGAAGAGATAAACGAATAGAAACAACCAAGCCATGACGCGAAGATTTATAGTGGTTTAGCTACGAAGCTAACTCTTCGCCCTACTCCACTCCTCGAGTATCACACTCGAGAATTCACAATCACTATGTTAATAAACTCCCTTCAGGCGGAGAAAACCGTACACCTTCCACTAGGCCAAAAATGACCTTTCGTCACACATGGTCATTTTTGAACGGTCACACTGTGACATTTTTGCGTGACTAAATGTACCAGCGTTAAATAAACAGCCACACTTGATCCGATTTGTGTGACCATTTCGTAAAATATTTGTCACGCATTTGTGTATATATGTGACTAGAGGGTAACTGGTAAATATTTTTCCATCATTTAGTCACGTTTAATTTGGGACGTGTGACCGATGCAAATCAGCTCGAAACATTAGTCACGCTATAGATATACATATGTGACAAATATATGTCACACAATTGACCAGTGTGACCAAAGAAGATATATGGTCACACGAAGTACTTGTGTATGTGGCTAAATTATATAGTCAATTTTGTCACACATTATATAAACGTGACTGCTATTCTTTGCTGAATAGTTAGCCACATATGAATTTGAAATGTGTGACAACTAAAAATTCAGTTTGAAGCGTTAGTCACGAAATGCATTTAAGAGTGACAAATATATGTCACACACTTGAAGAGTGTGACCAAATGTCATATATGGTGACACAAAACCATACAAACATGATTAAGTGTAATGAAAATTCGACACATATGGTCACGTAAGTTAATGCGTGTGTCTAAAGTTTAACGTGTGTTTGCTTGCCAAATCCTAATGTGTATAGTCACAGTTATTTGAAGCACGATCATGTGACTATAGGCTTTACAATAGTCACACCATATCACAAATGTGTATCAATAAGATGTTTATGGCCACGTTATAAGGGTATTATATGTGACCAATACATTCAAAATAGTCAGATTGTGAAGTATTCACGTGACTATTATTTATAGCACAATGGGAAGTTAGTTATCATTAACCTTGATATTAGTCACATTGAGTTTTTGTGTGACTAAATCATAGTCATATTTTGTCACACAATATTCAAGCGTAGTCACAATTCGATACATATGGTCACACATTTATGATAAACTGTGTACTAGCAGTGCTAACTATGTACTACTGCTAGTACATAGTTAATATGGCTAGTACACAGTTTATGCTGCTAGAAGTTATAGTTTTGTATAATCTGGAATCCTTTAATTTAAAAAAGTATTCGCAAGTACGAACTTAACAATTAATACAACAACAACAACAACATGACATAAATATGGGTGAGTGGGTATGATACACTTACATGCATGGCATGAGACCATGTTTACTGCATGAGAAAAACTATCGACATATATTTTGTTCTTTCAACCAAAGCTTAATGGTTTCTTCTGGAAATGTTGGAATAGATCTCAGAGTAAAAAATATGCCATAGACAAGACTTCTTTCATTTGCTTATGTTATAACTATAAATATGATGTCAAAAGAATAAGAAGATGGAGCGCTCAACACATTCCAAAAAACTTTATAAGCCAAAATTACATCAAGTGTTATGAACTATGAAAAAATCTAATATAAGGATATAACTCGCCACATCAGCTCCACTCTACCAAAAACACTTTCTTTATCTTTTACCTCAACTTTTTATCAACAATTGCAGCATCTTCTCTCTCTTTCTTCCCTTAATCGTTGTCTATTTTTTATCATTTAAAAATGTTCCCAAAATACAAATACACGCACAAAAACCCGTCAACCACTAAGAGAGCTAGATGAAGGAGCACACCAATTATTGGTGTGTCACCTCAGCGTCACCTCAACATCTCTCCAATAACACCTAAACAACTAAAACACTCTCCCTAACAATAACACCCAATAATTGTTATTGGTGTATCTGGGTCCCGTAATACACCACTAAATATACCCACTCACTCATAAAACAAAAAAAATGAAAAAACTCAACAACGGCCGTGGTCTCACCCACGAGAGGACGGATGGCATGTGAATCGAAAATGGGGGTGCACTATGGCACGTCAAAAAAAAACAATGGCATATCCATTGGTTCTCTCTCTCTCTCTCTCTCTCTCTCTCTCTCTCTCTCTCTCTCTCTCTCTCTCTCTCGAACTCAAATGCCGCTCTGAAGCTTTTTTATCACCTATTTTCCCGCCCCCGCACACTAAAGAAAATTTTCTTCAAATTATCATGTCTTTCTTTATTTATTCCACATTTATTTATTGTTAATCTATTTCCATCAAGCATTTGTTCAATATCTTTTTGATTGAAAAGCTCACCATATCACTTTGAAATAGGAATTAAAAAGTCACTTTGCACATAATAAAATTTCAAATACAAAGTCTTTTTTATATATCTATTTATAGTGCCATGAATTTGTTAGCAACATTGTCGATAAAGTTGTCACCATGAAAAACATTTAATCGAAAGACATTCGATGGCCTAAAAAGTGTTACACGGGTACCCGACTATAACTAATTATGTGACCATGTTATGCTATTGTTTATGTAAGTATTTGGCAACGGAACTGTATATGTAAGTATAATATGCAAAAAAAATTCTTCAACATTTTGTGATGAAAACCCTTTACCGTGTAAAAAAAAAAGCTGATGTTATAATCATTTACAAGTAAGTAACTACTCCCTCTGTCCCATATAAAAAACACATGGTTTAGAAAAATTGTGATCACTCCACTTTTCAACCAATCAAATATCATCTCCACCACTAAATTCTTTTTTAATTGGTTGACACAAGGAATGGGATTATTATTTTGAGACATCTCAAAATGGAAATAGAAATACAATTTTGGAACGCGGGAGTAGTTTTTAGCGTCTCGCTAGCTATTATTTTGTTAGTCGGTTTAAGGATGCTATTATACTTTCTAACATCTCGCTAATTTTTTTTTTGGTAAAGGGGAGTAATCCTGCACCCTGGTAAATATATTAACCAAAAAACTTTTAAGTACAATGGATATGGGTGAAGTCCCACATCTCAGCCCGTTACATAGGCTAAAAGCTTACATAACAAGATACTTCCTAATTTCTAAAAACTAGAAATCAAACCACAATTCAATGATAACAAGAACAACGAAATGAATTACTTCCTAGGGCCTTGAAGCTTGGTACCATATCCATCTCGCTAATTTTTACCTATAATATAATGTATTCTGCCGTTAAAAATATCATTGTATGTAATAGATGTGTACGTAAAAAAAAAATAATAATAAATAAATAAAATAAATAAAAAAAAATAAAGTTGATCGATACTTGAAAAGTAATCTCAAGAAATTGGTAAAGATGTTAAGTTGTAGTATGAACTTGGTTTGATTT
This sequence comes from Artemisia annua, assembly GCA_014162995.1. NCBI lineage: Eukaryota > Viridiplantae > Streptophyta > Magnoliopsida > Asterales > Asteraceae > Artemisia > Artemisia annua. Next base: position 29,195 of record LBNU01031926.1, read on the forward strand.
TTGTTCCTCTTATTCTTTTTATAGAAACCCTGAGAGAATGTCACCTTAAATAGAAACAACATTGTTGATTCATTATCTAAAGCAAAGTGACCAAAGTCAAGCCAGACTAAATTCTATTCATATGTTCTAAAGATTCTATCGTATCTTTTGAGATTTTTCTTAGATTTATGTAAGAGTGTTAGGTGCAGTACGGGTTATCTGTAAGGGTGTCATCAGTTCGATTATCGGGTTGTTCAGTTTATTCAATTCGATTAGTTCGAATGGAGCTCGTTTAATAAGCTCGGCATATTTGAACTTATTTTTAACCCATTTAACTGTAAACATGTACCATATTCATCTTAAACATGCATGTACCTTTTTTTTTATCACCGACTAACATAAATTTATATAGTTAGATATAGCACTAATATTACAAGTTGTGTGAACCACGTATATACTATACGAAATGTGTCTTTTAGTTATGGCCTTAAAACATAATTCTTATACACTTCTAAACTTGACATGTGGATTTCCAAACATTTAACTCAGTTTCAATTCTATATAATATAAGAAGATGTGTTTTTTACCTATGCATTAAAGCATGACACTTGGAAGTGGATTTCTAAGTGACTTCTTGACTTGTGGATTTCTAAACATTTAACTCGGTTATAAAATTGACATTAAGATTTTATAATTATTTGTGTGTGAAACAGAAGGAAACATGGCGGGCTTTGAAAGAGAGATTAAACACAAATGTTGATTAATTAAGGGGATGTTGCTCTTTTTATAATGTTTTCAAGTTCTTAAGTCACTAGTGCTTCAATACTTTATGCTAAATTGCTAATCTTGTACTATAGATTATATTTGTTAATCCAAAAATAATTATGGCGTGGATCTTTCGTTAATACCTTCCTCTTAAACATTTAGACCCCGTGTTGTTGACGCAAAGCGCTACTACAAAAATAGGCTAACGCAACAATGAAAATTACAACATTACATTCCTGTTGCAAATTTGCACCATAACGCAACGAATTACCAACCGAATAGCAACTAAAAAGAAAAAGATTGTAAATCTATTGCAAATCTAAACTAATTACTTTTACATTTATTTTTGTTTTCGTTGTTGCAAATGTGTTTCAAATTATAAAAATTTGCAACGGAAAAGTAACCGAAGGAAAAATTTTAATCTTAAAAAAAATTATCATTTGTTTATATTGCAAAACAGTGGCAAAAAGTTTTATGTTGTGCAATTCGGTTGCAAATTAAATTTGCATCGTATTTGGATGGTTGCATTAGTCCAGTTTTGTTGTAGTGAAATGCAAGCAGCCTTATGTCATTATGAATGCATTTCAGAATACATTGCATACGTCATATGCTAATTACACTATGTTCTTGAGTTTAATTTAGAGAGGATAGAAAAGTAAAAGAAATGAAAAGTACTATAGAAAGGAAGAAGAGATGAAAGAAGGTTGATAATTTATTTTTTTGGTCCTAGAACTAAAACAAAAGGAAAGAAAATTGTCACTTTTCATATTTTTTATTTTTGTTAATTTACTATTGTTTTACCCTTTTAAACAAATTGGATCCTTAAACTATATAGTACTCAATAAAACGTTTGCAAATAAAATCGCTGAATCTTTCAAAATGAATACTTATGCCACGAAAGTAAAAAATCATTAGCCCATGATATTCAAGTCCAACAAAAATAAATCAATAAACATGTTTAAAGCTCACTAAATTATATGTTATTTGAGAAACAAATTAAACTAAATCAACAGGGTTAGATACCAATTTGTGTTAATGCTACGATATAGTATCTGTCTTCATATTTTTTACTGTAAAACTGGATCATTGAAGTTTAAGAACACACCTGATAGTTACTTGGGCTTTGGGAGAAAGAAAAAGTATAGCCAAACAAAAAGCCATTTCTGACAGGAAATCGATATGGAGATGGAATCAATTTTGCAAGAATTCTTCAAAAAAATAAATGTTTATTCAAGGAGTTTCAATGATAAATTTGCATAAAAACTGGTAAAGAAATTGAAAAAGAGTGGTACTTGTGTCATTAAGCTTGACTTAATTTTTGTTATTTTCAATTTTTTTTTTTTTTTTTTGAACGGCAGCGATATATTTTTTTTGGGTAAAAGGTCAAAAGACCCGGTAAATATATTACTCCAAAAACGTTTAAGTACAAAGGATATGGGTGAATCCATATCTCAGCCCGTTACATAGGCATAAAAGCTTACATAAAAAGATACTTCTAATTCTCTAAATAAGAAAAAACCACTACTCAAAAGATACCATTAGACTCCTATGAAAACAAAATTACTTTCAACCAAGACCTTGGAGCTTGATACCATACGTGTCATATAAAGCATCCAAATTCCCTGAAAGATCGCAGACCTGATCCGCATAGTCATCATAATCATCTTCACGATCATGACCACCACCAAATAGGTTCATGGACTCATCAAACGTATCACAACCTCGTCTTCATCACTGTCTGAAACAACAATCTCTCACACCTTAGAGAATGGGTTAACCCTCTTAGTAGAAGAAGTAGACCCCGGATAATCAACCTTTTGAATAGGATGACCATCATCATCCACAAGAGTAGCTTTCCAATCAATAAGTAGCTTTTCAAGCTCCCTAATTTTCTCAACTATAGGACTAGAACCAACCTCCTTTATTCCCATTGAATCACTCACAATATATTAAAAAGTAGCAATAGCTAGAGGAAGAGACAATTACAAAACGATTGATAAACAATAAAATTCCAATGGGTCCCCTTCTTAGGTGTAGAAGCCGAAAAAAATCAAAGCATTACTAAAGTTTGAAGGAAAAGTCTCACCGTTTCCTCTCATTTTACCTCACTCTCACTATTTTCAAAAACTCAAAAATAAGAGTTTCTTTCCATTATTTTCACTTTCATTCTTCAACACAAACTTGAGAACACAATGTTACATCAGATTTTATCGTCTAAAACTCCTCTTACAATTGGATCTCCAACATGATAGAAAGTCTTCTTGTAACTAGGTGGAGTGGTTCATTAATCCTCGTAACACGCCTTTTCTTAAGCTTTGTATCCCTTGTTTAGTTAGCTTGCTAGCCTTGCAATATAATTTATGTTCAAAAAATATATGGCATTTGATTTTTCGAACTTAAAAAGATGACTTTAGCAGGCAGATGAATCATCCAAGTATAATCAATCATAAGGGGTTGTTAAAAAAGACGACTTTTGGCATACAAATAATATTATGATTTTAGTTTTGACGTATTGACTAGTCGCTCATGTAACTTGATACGTTTTTACGTGGAAGTTAATAGATTATTGCCAAAAGCTAAGAATATTATGACAGTGGTCAGTTCCACCATAGTAAACTACACGAACTTTGTCAAACAATCAACAGTACTATAGAAAGTTACAATTTGATGTGAAGTCGTGGTTATTTTCTTGTACGTTTCATTTGATGTTACCATTGGTAAAGTTAATGCATGTGCACTTGACTAGCCGATATTGTATAGTTGTTGATATACGTAGGAAGTATGCTAAAGAACCTTAAAAATACTGTAATATATGTTCTGGCATTTGTTGTTTATGGAAATATCGTAATGGTGTGTGTTCTGATTTGAAGCCACCTCGCAAAGATACTCTCGTTGAAGAAATCAAAATCACCTCTCACGATTGGATATGTACGTGATAGGAATAAGAAATTCATTCCGCCATGGTTTGGTAGGATCTACGATCCTATTAAGACTAGCTCGTACCAATGTTATGTACTTCTTCCGTTCTAAAATTTTTGTCGTCAATTCTATTTTGACATGTTCTAAAATATTAATCATCTTTTTGTGTTAACCAATCAAAAGAGAGTTTAATGGGTGAGGATGATATTTGATTTATTGAAAAGTGTAGTGATCTCAATTTTTTTAATTGTGTATTTTTGTCCAGAGACAATAATTTTAAGACGGAGTGAGTTCTTTCATGCTCTACTCTTTGCTAGAGTTTATTGTTGCTGTTAAAAAAAAAAAAGTATGTCGGAGGAAAGATAAGTTTTAAATAAGATTTACTTCAGCTTTTTCTTCAAAACAATGAATTTTGTCAGGAAGATTATTGTTACGATTAACGTATGTATACGACTTGTATTTGTTTAACTATTACAATAATTACGTAAATCTCAAGAAACGAAAACTATGTAATTAGACAACTCAGAATAAACCTTATTTTTTCATGGGTAAATAATGGTTTAATTTTCTAACTTTTGTTTAACTTATGGTTTAATCATTTCACTTCTTTTGCAATGTTATTAACTTTTGTTTGACCTTATGATTTAACAACTTAATTTTATTTGACAATATGCTTTTATCCACTAATCTAAAACTTTTGTTTGGATAAACTTTTTTAACTTTAAACGTTCATAATATTAAACCAGTTAATTTCAAATGACCTAAGTGAACCCTGAAAGTTTTAATAAAAAATTTTGACAAATTTTACTAACGTTTTATTAATAGTAACCTAGAAAACATAGGTAAAAGGTCGGATAAATCTACGTGATACCAGTTTGAATAAAGAATAATTGATTGTAATTCGGTTGTTCGAAATATTCGCAAAAAGTGATCAGCGTGATCTAAACGAGAAAAATTACAATAACTAAAGAACTAAAACCAAAAACGCTGGTATATTATGAGGCATTGAGGCGTGTCGGTTCGGATAACAAGATAAGTAGATAACCGTCCTCACGGGGCGGATACCCTATTTTACCGACCCGATCCACTATATCTGTTATTTCCTGTTCGGGTACCTGTCGCCGTCAGGTTCGGGTTGGTAAACATGATACGTGACTCGTGACCATGGTTATAATCTTTTCACTACATGAATTTGTGTGAACCGAGAACACTCTCGATCATAATGTTGAAAATAATATGTCATTTTTAAGTAAGAGATAAAAACGTTGATCAATTAGTTAATTAACTAAACGTTTATTAAACTGAAGGGGTTTAATCAAATGGTCAGACAAAGTTTTTGATAAAAACATTGCTAAAAAAAAGTTAAGTGGTTAAATCATAAGTTGACTCAGTATTAAAGGATTAAACCATTATTTATCTTTTATGCAATCACAAGCAAGGGCGGACCTATGTAGGGTAGGGGAGGGTCCCGGCCCCTCCAAAATTTGCGGCACCTAGTGTAAATATTATAGGTTTTAGGGGTAATTTAGTTGAGGTTGCAAACAAATCTCCGATTCGCCCCACCCT